>CALYLW010002348.1:0-54314 GCA_944989445.1 Ampullaceana balthica | reverse complement strand
TCCCCTGATGCTAGAGTTTAGATTCGTTAATTTGTCTTTCAGTTCGTTTGCAGCCATGGCATTGCTGGTCTGAGGGCTGTACATTTTGTAGATCACAACTGCTGTCATAGCAAATAGGGCGATGCTGGCAAAGCGGGTGACAGTCCCTCTTTTCGTCAACTATTAGGAGAATAAAACAAAATTAAATCAATAACTTGCTGTAACTTATTTTTAAAAAATATGTATTCAACAATATTTTAAACTTTCTTCGGACGTGATCTCAAAGGCCTGGCCATGGGTTTTAATTTGCAGATAGCCATTATTACATCAGTACATAAGGTCTTCAAATTTAATATTTACATTGCTTTTTATTAAACAAGCGTTATACTATTTATTAAACGATTTGTTAATTAACATTTATTTATTAAACACTGCTAGCAGTTTTACTCTTTATATTGACATGTAAATATTGCAAATAACGTTTTAAAAAAGAGATAACTCCCAGAAGATTAAATGCCTCAGCAAAATTATATATTTCTTTTAATAAAACAGATGACACGTTTCGGTGATTAATCGAAAAAGTAAGTGTAAAGTAAGTGTAAAGTAAGTGTAAAGTAAGTGTAAAGTAAGTGTAAAGTAAGTGTAAAGTAAGTGTAAAGTAAGTGTAAAGTAAGTGTAAAGTAAGTGTAAAGTAAGTGTAAAGTAAGTGTAAAGTAACACAATGTTTTCATTCCTCACATTGGAATTTCTGTTAATGAAAAGAGCAAAGAAACAGTGCGTAATACTTCGGAAGTATGAATGTTTATAAAAGAAAAAAAACATTTAAAAACTTAGAAATCTAGACAAGGACGAAAAAATCTAGTTCTAGGTTAAAAAATATCGCAATCATTGAAAATGAAATGGAAGAAACAGCAGTATTGGAGGTTATGAGCCGTCTTCACACAACCTTGTAATTTTTTAAAATAGATTGGAGGAGACATTTATTTCACTGAAAGTCAAGGAGATGTTGAGAAAACATAAGGACAGTGGTCAAGAAGAAGAGTTGGGCAGATGTTAAGTTGGTGTATGAATACATGTCTGGTGTTTCTTGAGTAATAGGTGGGGGAATAATAGGGGGATGTTTGGACTAGGCTTGATTTGGATGTTACGTTGTTATTTGTACTTATATTTTAACCTTGAAACGTGGGGGGCGGTTGTGTGTTTGGGATTTGTGGTAGGGGTTGATTGAGTTTGGGGTCTTGCACAGGGAGGCCTGGGGGCCTCCGCACTCCATACCGATTAGGTTTGATAGGGGGCCGACGTGTGCAGTGGAGCAACTACAGGGGGTTAGAAGAGGTAATTCGCTCTTAGGGGGTGTTTGGTTGTCTACGCGGCACTCGTTACCGTGGGGTGGGGGTGGGGGGGGGGGTGGTTTGTGGGGGGGGGGGGGGGGGTGGTGGAGGCCGCGACGGACCACGGAAAGATGAGGGAGTCGCCGTACATACGGCGGGTGGGCGAGTGAGATGGGGGATAGTAGGGGGTGTGCGGTTCGGCGGGAGTGGAGGCGCGATGGGGGCCGTGGGGCCGCGCCCCGCGCGGAGCGCCGGGACGGGTCGGGCCCGCGTCGCGGCGGGCGGGTGGTGGGGTGCCGCGGAAGGGGGTAGGAGGGACGTGCACGCGCGGTCGGGCACGGGAGCGGATGGCCGAGCGCCTGCGTGGGGCGAGCATGTGCGGAACGTTAGTGGCGGAGACGGTCGGGGGGGGGCCGGGCAGAGCATGGAGGGAGGGCGAAATCTAAGGGAGCGGCGGGACCGTGACAGCGGCGTGAGGAGAGAGGAAGAGGAGCACGCGCGGCAGCAGAAGTACGAAGCGGACAGGGGGTGTCTCTTTGCGGGGGGTGGGGGGTGGGGGTAGGTGAAGGGAGGGGTGGGGTGGTAGGGGGGGTGTAGGGGGTGGGGAGGTGGATGGGCGGGAGGACCATGGGGGTACGGAGGGCCAGGGTGGGAGGGATTGGGGGAGGGTAGGGCCTGGGGGGACGTGGGGAGGAGGGAGAGGTGGGATGGAAGAGGGCGGGGGGGTGGTTGGAGGGGCACGTGGGTGGTGGGCCCGTTAGAGGGGACGGGGTCGGTGGGGGCCTGGAGACCACGGCCAGGGGAGGTAGGCAGCGTCCCCCCATGCTGGGGCGTCGCCTGGATGCGACCCGGAAGAGGGGGGGGGGGGGGAGGCGGGTGGGTGGGTGAGGGGGTGGGAGAGGGGTGGCACAAACGGCATGAGGCGAGCGCCAAGAGCGGGGGGCGGGGGAGGGGGCGTGGGCGCCAATCGAACATTGGGGTGAGTTGGGGCTGGAGGCGCAAGAGGGAGGGTGTTGGGGGAAGGGTAGAGTTAGGCTGCGTGGGGGCGGCGCCTGGGAAGTCGCTGGGGGGTTTGCGTGGGGGCCGGCAGAACGCCAGCGAGGCACGCGGGTACGGGGGGGAGTGAGGCGATCGTCGGAAATAAGGTAGTGAGGGGCGCGGCGGAAGGTGTGGAAGAAGAAGCGGGGGCCATGTTAGGAGCGGCCGACCCTGCCGGCAGTGGCTGAGCGAAATTGCCGGGCGCGAAAGTGGGGGTACGGGGGGGGGAGGCTAGGCGCCACTCAAGAGATTTGGGGGGCAGCGCCGCAGGCGAATTGGGGACATGGAGACCGCGGTATGGGGGGAGAGGAATCGGGGGGCGTACACCGGCGGACGGGGGGGGGGGAGGGGGAGGAAGTGGAGAGTGTCCGGGGGGGGGCGCCGGGGGGGGGGGTAGCGGTCGCGGGTGGGAGGTATGGGAGGAGTGGCCTGGGTCGGGAGAGAGGCGCCGAGCCGTCACGAGAGGGGGGGATGGGGGACGGGGGCAACGCGTAGTGCGGGGGTCGGCAAGTTGGGCCCAGACAGGGGAGAGGGGCAGGGAGGGGCGGCGCAGCGGGGTCGGCTGGGGGGGGCCCGGGGACAGGACACCGCTGACCCGCCGCCGGGTGGTCGCGCGATTCCCGTGGCGGGGGGGGGAAGGCCGGAGGGACTAGGGAAGAGTTGTGGACGGGGCCGGGCCGGGGGGGGACGGGGGGCGCGCGATGAGGGGGGAGAGGGGTGGGGGGGCGAGGGGGGTGTGGGAGAGGGGGGGTCGAGAGGAGGCGCATTTCGTCGGGGCCAAAGAGGGGGGCGCCGGGGTACGGAGTAGGGGACTAATAGGGAGGCGAGACGGGTGGGGGAGGGGGAGCTGGTGGGGAAGGTGAGTGGGTGTGAGCGGCAGGCGGGCGGGGGCGCGGGGTAGGGGCGGGGGGTGTGGGGGAGACGGGGGGTGTGGCAGGCGGGGGGAGGGGGGTAGATCGGAGCACTAAGGGGGGGAACGGGGCCGAGGGGAGGTTAGCATGGGAGGGGGACGGGCGGGGGGCAAAGCGGGAAATCATATAAAGGGGGAGGCGTGAGCGAGGGCGGACCAGGGGAGACGGCGCAGCGAAGCGCAGGGAGTGCCGAGGGGGAGCGCGCGAGAGGGCGGTGGAGCGCAGGCGGGCGAGCGCCGCGGGCGGGCGCGCGTGGGAAGCGGGCGGCACGGGCGGAAATGTAGAGCGGAGGCGGCGGGGAGGGAGCGGGAGGAGGGCGGCGGGGAGGGCGCCGGGCCGGCAAGACAGCGGCGAGGCGGCAGCGAAAGGAGCGCGCGGGAGGTGGGAGACGCAGAGACAAGCTGAGCGGCACGCGGATAGGGGCGCGGGACGAGGGAGGCGGGTGCGGGCGCGGCGCGGAGCGACGAGCAAAAGGGAAGGGCGCGAGGCGTGAGGGAGACCAGGGGAGCGGAGGGGGAGGGTGAGGGAGGGCGGGAGCAGGCGGGTGAGGGACGGGTGCGGCGGAGAGGGGACGCGTGAGATGACGAGGCGTGGGGGTCGGGGCGCGGGGAGCGGAGCAGCGAGGTGGGGAGCGAAGATCCGGTGGGAGGGGGAGCGCGAGTAGTGGGTGAGCGTTGGTGGGGGTGGAGGGAGTCAGGGGACAGAGGGGAGCGGGGGATGTGGGGTAGAGGTGGGGCGGGAGGGCGGCGGGGTGCGTGCGTGTGAGGGTGCGGAGAGCGTGGGAGCGTGAGCGGGAGTGAGAGCGAGGGGAGTGGGGGTGCGCGCGCGTGAGCGTGGGGAGGGGCGTGAGAGATGGGAGGGGTGGAGGGGCGAGGGGCGTGCGCGTGTGCGCAGCGGGGGAAGACGAGAGGGGTCACGGGGGGAGAGGGGGAGCTGCGGAGGCGGGAGTGTGAGGGAGAGGGAGAGGAGGTGGAGAGCGAGAGAAGCATGAGTGAGAGGGGAGCGCGAGAGAGTGGAGAGGAGAGAGAGAGAGGGACGAGGGAGGCGTGAGAGCAGCTGAGTGCGAGGTGGAGGGGAGCGCGAGCGGTGGGGCGGGGTGGGCGTAGCGGTGAGCAGAGGGTGGGAGCGTGTGAGTGCGGGGGCGCGCGCGTGGTGATGAGGAAAGCGTGGGGTGGCGAGGGGCTGCGGAGGGGGTGGCGGCGGTGGGGTAGGTGTGCGAGGAGGCGGGGGAGCAGGTGAGTGGGGTGGGGGCTGAGGTGAGGGCGGAGTGAGATGCGAGGGGCGGGCGTGAGGGGGTGCGAAGGTCGAGGGAGAGTGAGCGGGGGTGGGGGCGACGGTGTAGTGGGGGTGAGGCGAGCGATTGAGAAAGTGGGAGAGAGAGCGGGACGAGAGGTGAGGGGGAGCGGTGTGTGAGTGGTGAGGGGCGGGGAGGGGGAAGAAGTGAGTGGGTGGTGTGGGGTGGAAGCGTCGAGCGAGCGAGCGCGAGGGGGCGGGTAGGCGGGGTGTTGGGTCGTGTGACGAGAGAAGGCGGTGGACGGAGCGTGGGTCGTGGGGTGTAGGGGGCGCAGGAGTGAGTGTGGAGCGTGTGTGTTGAGAGGGGGTGGGGTGGTGGTGGGGGGGGTGTGGGGTGGGGGTGGGGTGGGGGTGTGTGTGGGGGGGGGTGGGGTGGGGTGGGGGTGGGGTGTGTGTGGTGTGGGGGGGGTGGGGTGTGTGTGGGGGGGGGGGGGGAGGAGGGGGCAGGGGGGTTGGGCGAGGGGAGGGGGAGAGTAAGGGTGGTCAGAGGGGAGGGTGTAGGGCGGGGAGTGTGTGGGTAATGTAGCAGGGGGATTGGTATCGGGGAGTAGGTGGTGATGCGTGTGGCGGGAAGAAAGAAAAGGGCGGGGAGGGGTGGGGACGGGGAAGCCGTCAGTGGGACGATGGGCTGCAGAGGTGGTGGCTGACACTCCGGTGTTGGGGGGTGAGGGGGGTGTGCGGGGTGTGAGGGTGGAAGGGAGGTGTGTGTTGGCAGATCGGTTAGGTTTTGGGCAAGTTTGTGTTTTGTCTCTTTTTTTCTGTTTTTTCTTCTCTTAATCTTTTGATTTTTTCTATTTTTTTTGCTTTTTTTCTTTTTCTTGGTTTTTTCTAGTTCATTTTTGTTTCATATATTATATTATTTTTGTTGTTTTTCGATCTTTTAGGGTTTGCGGCTGCGTTGATTGTTTATACAAGTATTTTAGATCGTTTTGATTTTATAGTTTTAATTTAGATGTACTTAAACATGCCTTCAAAATAAAATAAAGTTACACAAAAAGTGAATTAAAGATTAATTAATATTTTAATTTACTAGAATGTTAAATCAATGAGTTCTTGGGTCTTTTGTGGTTGGGAAGTAGTGCTTAAAAGCAAAGACAGGTGATCGTGCACCAAGTGGGACAGAGAGTGCTCAGGCTCAGTCTCGCCTAGAATCCCCGCTAATGTTTGAAACATATCCAAAATGCCTTTGTTCACTCGCCGTTCCCACAACTCCAGTTTGGCTTTAAATGCAGCTACTTTTGTCAGCTAACTTGAAAAAAGTTGTCATTTTCCCCTGAATAGACAGATTGAGTTCATTGAGCTGGCTGAATATGTCACACAGGTAAGCAAGTTTTGCGACCCATACCTTGTCACTGAAATGTGCTGCCAGAGGTGACTTCTTTTCTGAGAGAAATCTTTGCAATGGCTCTCGTAATTCAAATACTCTGTTTAGCGATTTTCCTCTCGATAACCATCTTATTTCTGTGTACAAATGAGGCATCTGTGCTCTGCGTCCATCTCCTCACAAAGCTGCTCAAACAGGCGTGAGTTAAGGGCGTGTGCCTTGATGTGGTTAATAACTTTAACGACATCAATCAATACACTGTTAAATTCTGGTGACATTTTTCGGCTAGCCAACATTTCCCTGTGAATGATACAATGCGTAGATTAACAATCAGGTGCAACCTCCTTAATCCGAGCTGTTAAATCAGATAGTCGTCCGGTCATGGCAGCAGCTCCATCTGTACAGATGACGACACAAAAGGACCATTTTAGGTGTCCAGTGGCTTGAACAGTTCAGCTCCCGTGTGTTGGTGACAAAGATAGAGCACGTAACAAATCCTCATGTACATCCTCATGATAAATATTTCTCACATAAACAAGTAATATTGCCTTCTTGTCGATGTCTGTAGATTCGTCAACCTGGAGTGCGTACCACGGTGATGAATTAATCCTCTCCAACAATTGTATCACAATATCTTCGGCTATTTCCTCAATGCGCCTAGTTACAGTGCTAGCCGAAAATGGCACATTGCTATCTTTTTAACAGCAGCCTCTCCTAGAAGTTCATGGTAAATGTCTTTAGCTTGCCAACACGGGTCCACCATCAAAATCGCGCACAACAAAAGAGCGCCTACATAAAAGCGCCGTGATAAGAACGCCGACATAAGAGCGCCGACACAGAGCGCAAAGATTGATTGTAGGCGGTTGTCCGCTCTGCGCTATGCGTCATTGATGTTCTTTGGACGTGGTGCCGCCAAAACGGGTAACAAGCTTTTCCATCTTGTGTATGGAAAGACGCACAATCCCTAGAGAAATACACCTCAGTAAAAAAATAAAAATGTAAATAATTTAATGTTCCTTTGCTCGCGGACCACCTGGCACATCTCCGCGGACCACTAGTGGTCCGCGGACCCCAGGTTGGGGACCACTGCTCTAGAGTACAAAAAGGTTGGGAACCCCTGAATTATAAGGAATAATTACGTCTTGCTACGGCTCACAAAAGGGAAACAAGAAAACTAAAAGAAAAAATTATACCCCGGCACAACCCCACTAGACTTGACTGAGCTGCAACAACGTCTGCTTCTCCAGACTAGGCCACCTGAGTCACCACAAGCGCTGCAGGACCGGTGTAACAGGCCAGATTAAACCCCCGACCAGAATATACCCGGGTATAATCTGGCCTAGGCCAGAATATACTCCGGGGGTTAAACTGGCCTAGGCCAGAATATACTCCTCCAGGCCAGAATATACCCCTTTGACAACATGAGGATATAAAGTGAAAAAATGAATGAATGACTATTTAGGCATTTTTATGAGTTTTAGCTTTGTCAGAGAAGTTAAACTCATTTCTTAAGCAGTAAAGATGTTTTATTTACAGTAAAACAGTAATAATTAAATAATTTCTTTTATTTCGATGTCTGATATGACGGTAACTTTTTATCTAAAGTTACAGTCTGCACAAGTATAGATGGAATCAGCGTTTTTTTAAATTATTTTTTTTAAATTAACTATTTTTAAAAAGTTGACTAATTCAAGCAATACATGAATTGATTATTTAAAAAAATAATTTAAGCGTGATAGTTGTAGCTTTTCAAACGCTTGCGAACATTTATTTCGTGTACCTCGCTTATTAATCAAATCATTATGTTTAATTATTTTGAGTATGGCAATAAAGATTATTTTAAATTATTGAATTAAATTATACATGAATGTTTTTTCTTCTTCTTTTTATGTTTTTTTTCTCCTCTCATGCTATTTAAATGTTACTAGAACAACGGTTTAGGCATATCTTCATTTTGTTTTTGAAATAAACATATCATGGCACCTTTCCCTTTTTTAAATCTCTCTGAATATACGCTCACATGCACAATAATTTAAATAGGACGACTATAGTGTGGGAAACATCGTTTGACTTCCCCAATGTTGCTTGTCATATTTCCGAACCTTTATCTGTAGCTCGGTTTGCCTTCACGGAGTCTTAAGACATTCAAAAGAAACCTTTGCTCCAGTAGTGCAAATTATTTTTATTTTTTTAAATCAGCGCACTTCATTTTTACTTATGTTACTCTTAAAACAGTACGGTCATCCTTATTGGATTTCGCCAATGTTGGAATGTCAACCCGAATTTTGGTGGCAATTTTGGCAGAGATAAGACAGCCACAATCTCTGAACGTTGTTATTGGAAAAGAATGAAGAATGACGTTCACAAATATATCAAAGACTGTCAAAAATGTTTTGCCCTAAAGCCAAAAAATCAGCAAGAAGACACCACCACTGAACAATTATACCAGTGCATACCACATATGTACATGCTGCAACCAGGTGCACTCCTTTTGAAATTATGTATGGACGAAAAGCCAAGCTACCTACGGATCTCAGGCCTGCAGAAGATGGAAAAGTTTTACCATTAAGGATGCTGATGACGATGATATGAAGAATCATCGCCGCATTCATCGCATGGAAATGGAGCCCTGATGGATTGGTCCCTACCTCGTGGTAGAATCATTGAACAAGAGTTAAGCTAAAGATAATATATCAAAATAATCAGAAACACCTACAATGTCAGCAATGTAAAAGTTTACAGCAATAAACAGGGTTCTTCACCCAATCAGTTCCCTGATGATTCTGTTAAAGTACTGTCAATTGGGAGCCTACAACAAAAGGAACAGGAAAGCACATGTGAAGAAACAGACATCATTGTGATACAACCTGTCTAAAAACAATTGCAGATTAGGACTTTTTACCCACTAAAAATTTCAAGAATAACCCGTCTTTGTACAACTATGGCCTTACTTTTGACAATATTGTATATCATGAACGCAATCGAGATTTTGAACAACCCTGACGTACATATTAAAGGAAATAACAGGGGGTGGGGGCGGAACAGGAACAGAGGACAACCACATCCTCCTCAGAGATAAAATAATTCAACACGTGAACACGGGAATACATAACAACTACATGACAAGTACATAACAACTACATAACAACTACATGACAACTACATGATAACTACTTGAATCAAAATTTGGAATAGTTTGCCTGAGGAAACCAGGAAAACCAACTATCAACATTTAAAACTCAAATAAAAATTCAAGACTAGACATAAACCAATTATAAGCGTAGGACGTAATAATCTTCTGTATAGAAGGAGCGTCTATAAATGATAAGATAAGATAAGGGTAAGGAATCCAAAGTGTTCCCATGCGTTTGAAAAGCAACAAATATAACCACTCTTAAAGTATTGTTTTAAAATAATCGTGTAGTGCTTGATTAAGTTAATGTTAATTGAAAAACAGAAAAACGCTGATTCCTTATATATTTCCATAGACTGTAACTTTTGATCTTGAATCGTCGAAATTATATAAGATTTCATATTTAAAAAACGAGACAACGAGATCATCATTTTCAAATAAAATGTAATGATCCTTTCAATCATCGTAAAATATTTTATAATTATTATTTTATTTTAATTAAAACAATTTTGCTACTTAAGAAAAGAGTTTAATTTCTCTGACAGAGCTAAAACATGAAGAGAAAGTCTAAAAAGTCATTCATCAATTTTTTACTATATATCCCCATGTTGTCAAAGGGGTATATTCTGGCCTGAGGGGGTATATTCTAGCCTAGGCCAGTTTAACCCCGGGGGTATATTCTGGCCTAGGCCGGACTATACCCGGGTATATTCTGGTCAGGGGTTTAATCTGGCCTGTTACACCGGTACAATTCAACCTCGAGGGCGCAAAACTTAATCGTCCCTCAAGATTATGGAGCCAACTAAACTGATGGAGACATTCGCCGAAACATCAAAAAAAAATTAATATATTTGTCCATTAATGAAGATTTAAATACATCGTGTTCGCTAAACAGAACAAAGCCTTTAAATTTAAAGGTGTTTGTTTTTTTAAAACTGGTTACGCAGACTTACCCGTCCATACATTGTGATATTGAAACGCTAATCCCTGTAACGCCTCGCAATCACAACACACTTAAGATTGTTCCCGATAGTTTTTCACTAAAATCTTCTGTGTATCTAGTATTTATTTTAAAGCTGACTGATTCTGTATAATATTTTTGACCAACTGCACTACCGTGTAATCAATAATTCTGCTGTGTCTTTAATGCAATATCAGTGACCTGTGTTGCCATGAGACACATGCCGAGCAACGATCACCTGTCTCATAAACTCGTCACAATATAGCGGTTCTCAAATAATAGCTGGGCATGGTCCTAAACTGAAAAAGTTACACAATGTAGATAAATAAAAGTGTTCAATAGACTAACTCATTGAGTTTAAATATATATATTCTAATTGACTTTAAACCATTTCTATTTGTTAAATAAATTAATTATTGGGATTTCATCATATTTAATCTCCTTAAGTCGTAGTTTCGTCACGCTGAAATTCAGCATTGTTATATTGATGTTTGGGTTAGTTAGATAGGGTCCGAGGCGTCTACATTGAGAGGAAATATTTTCGGGGTGGGGGGATTGCTATCCCCCCTTCCATTTTTTCTGCTTAAGAAATTTCTCTCGTGATAAAGATGGAATGAATAAAATAGTAGCAACAATGTTTTGTTTAATTCTTGAAAGATGACATGTGTGTGTGTGTGTGGGTGGGGGAGGCGTAATAAAAATAATTTACTTCTTAAAATTGTCTGTTAACACATTAAATTGTTTCAGAGCTCTTTAGCTTACCCAATTTTTTAAAAAAAGTAAAGTTACGGTTTTTTTATTGTGAATTTGGTTTGAAAAAGTGCTAAAATCCCAAAATGTAAATTGTTGAATAAGATATAGAACAATAAATTTCGTCCTAATTTCAATTTCTGCACAACCGGTTTTATTGTTAAAATTCAAAAAGTTTTTATATTACTAATATTGATAGATAAGTTTCGAATTAAATGGTTTTACCCAATCTCACTACATTGGCAAATGTGTTCGAAGTAAGATGCGATTGCTATATACAAACAGACTCATCACTAATTCTCCAAATTCCCATGTAGGTAGAAGCATGAAACTTTGCAAAGTTGTTGACTACACTCCCGTGATGGTAACAGGCAAAAAAAAATATTTAAATTATCACTCACTGGGGCCGAAGGCCTAAATGTAGTTTTTTTGTTCCTTATATGAGATCTATAAAAACTCATAACTAATTATAATCCAACTTCTCGTGTAGGTAGACGCGTGAAAATTTGAGAAATTGTTAAATACACTCTCACAATGATAATTGGCGAAATAGAATTTAAAATTAATACTCATGTGGGCCAAAATGGAGTTGTTTCCATATATAAGCTATATAAAAATTAGTTTAAACTTTGGCTGCTGGTTAAATGATTTTATCTTGACCAAACGTGGCACATATGAAAACTTGATAAACCATATTAAAATACAATATTGCACACAAAAAACTCCTAATGCCCATTCCTTTGGGGCCCAGGGCACCCACAATCTGTTTTTTTTCCGTTAAAATTTATTTCTTTATTCACCCTTCGATTTTTACACGATTTGAAAAATATAACCATTACGATCCATATTTAAATCAAAGGGTCTTGTTGACTTTACACCCTACACCGATTGGGCCCGGGAGCCTTTAATGTAACTTTTTCTTATGTAAGCTGTATAAAGCTGTATTCATACAATCGCCTTAAAACTTTGGATTATTGTTGAGTACATTCCCAACAAAGATCCTGGCATACATCTTGTTTTAAATACCATTTATTAATAGCCTGGGGCCCAAAGTGTCATGTTCTTAACATGAGTTATATGAAAAGTATTTTCTCTCTCTCTCTCTCTCTCTCTCTCTCTCTCTCTCTCTCTCTCTCTCTCTCTCTCTCTCTCTCTCTCTCTCTCTCTCTCTCTCTCTCTCTCTCTCTCTCTCTCTCTCTCTCTCTCTCTCTCTCTCTCTCTCTCTCTCTCTCTCTCTCTCTCTCTCTCTCTCTCTCTTTCTCTCTCTCTCTCTCTCTCTCTCTCTCTCTCTCTCTCTCTCTCTCTCTCTCTCTCTCTCTCTCTCTCTCTCCCTCTCCCTCTCTCTCTCTCTCTCTCTCTCTCTCTCTCTCTCTCTCTCTCTCTCTCTCTCTCTCTCTCTCTCTCTCTCTCTCTCTCTCTCTCTCTCTCTCTCTCTCTCTCTCTCTCTCTCTCTCTCTCTCTCTCTCTCTCTCTCTCTCTCTCTCTCTCTCTCTCTCTATATATATATATCTATCTCCGACACCCCCCTCACATCCCACCCCCATTTATTAAAGACAAGGGACATCACTCAGTGTCAGTCTGTAAATGTTTAAAAATAATCACTACTGTGGGGATACGGTGGTCGAGTGGCAGCACGCTCGACTGGCGTACCGATGGTCATGGGTTCGAATCCATGGGAAGCCATTGATTTGTTCCCGGGGCCTAGGGCGTCCCCGAGTCCACCCAGCTTCGAGTGGGTACCTAACGCATAGTTAGGGAAAATAAAAGGCGGCGGGTAATGCGTGGAACCCTTATAGCCGTGGCATGCGAACGCTGCATCACTTGCCAAAATCAACTGCTGCCTTGCAGATGGTCTTGGCTGACCAAAGGCTATGGAAGCACATCCAGAAAAAACAGCAGGCTGAAGTCGGAGACCACGGGCCAATTGGCGCAAAACTCGTCGGCACGCAATACTCAAAGTGAGAACGAAGAAGAAGAAGAATCACTACTGTTAGTTATGTCTCATATATAAGGGATTTATAGTCAAAAACTTTGTTTTTACAGGTTTGTTTTATTTATACGATTCTCTCTAAAGAACACCGAACATGCGTTAAGCAGTTGAATTATGCTAATTGAAGAGGTCGTGGTTTGAGTGGTATCACCTAAAACAAAATTCAATACATGTGTACTGCACCAGACATGAATTTGATGAGGTGCGGCGTCACTTAGCCATTTAGTAAACCCATTGTACTGTCCTAGCATATTCGCTGCCCCATCTGTAGGATTACCGACACAATATTCTGGGTTGCCAGATTGGCTTTTTTAAAGCCAAAATTTTATGGTTTGACGTCAAATTTTTTCCAGGCATTTTGGCATTTTAACCAAATTATAATCTGGCAACCATGTGTACGGAGCTCTTTTTTTACCTAAGAGTGCGTCTGCTGTTGGTTTGGACATTATTTACTGCCATTTTGGTAGTGGCCTCTAATATCACAACATATTAGTTATTAATTATTATATCACCGTCCTGGCGGCCCACCGGAAGTTTTCACGGTGTCCCGCGCCCAGCCCACCCCAGCCCAGGGCCCCTAGGCAATTTTGACTTTTGGGCCCCCCAACCATCTCGAAGCTATGTTGGAAATTTAGCAAATTAAATGCAGAAGTACAGAACATAACATTTTTATTTGACTTTAATGGCTTTAATAAACATCAGAATAATACAGTGTATATTATTGTAAATAAATTCTGGAATGAGTCTCAAAAATCGTTCAACAGTACATCCGTCTTCAGAGACATATCTCACAATGAAAGAGAAATGTCCTGAGTCCAGAGATTGACAAATTTTTGCAATGTTTTATCTCAGTCAACGATTGTATTTATTACCTTTCCTGCCATTATATTGATAATTTTATCGCATATTTTTTTACGAAACATATGACGTTGTGCCACTTCCGTTGTTACCGTGGCGTTTTATTTGTAAGTCCAGAAAAGGATTGAACTCAGCCAAAAGTTCTAGGGTCATAGCATAACATAACATAACATCGCATAACATAACATAACATACTTCACACTATTTTTTTAAAAATCCTAATCTATCATGGAAACCTCTAAACGTCAATCCGCGTGACAATCAGAATGTGACGTTACAACAGCCACAATGCCCCTCAAAAACTCATGCCAGTATTTTATTTCTTCTTCTGTTTAAAGAACAAGACTCTTGTAAACTCTACCGCCATCATTCTTCCTAGCTATTAGTGTCGCAAATGCTGACCTGTGTTCCCCCAAGTTCTCATGTCCCTTCATTCTTTGAACTGCGGTTTTCCAGTAATTGAACCTGTCACATGTGAATATCACGGGTGTGTCATGTGTGTATTGCGTGATCAGATGAAGGAGAGGTCACGTGAGCAATAATCGCGGGAAGAGAGGAGCCTTCCCATTGGCTGAGAAGGTTGGGCGATGAGTTGTCAGATAACTTCCGTGAGGGAAGGACGTGGTGTGTGTGCTTGAGAATTCCACGTTGTATAACCTCAAATAATATTTCTTGTACAAAGTATAAATATTAAAGTTGTTTTATTGAAACAAGTTCTTCAGTGGATTATTGTGTACAAGATTCTGTATTGAGAGAACGCCTACAAGAGTTACATATTAAATAAGTATAACCAGTTACAGTTACATTAACATTGGTGTCGAGAAGAAATTCATGGTGGTACTATTCATAGAAGTAGAAGATAGTACAGAAAGCAAAGAGGTTTCGTGGATGTGACAAGTATTGGATATTTCAAAAACTAAAAGGAAAGTATTCATTAAAATAATAAATATAATTAGCTATCGTATTTTGTGAATATTCAAGTTCGTAAGAAGCTGTGAATAAACTTTTGTGGTTCAATGAAAATACAAGAATATTTCAAGATGGCAGCTTAAAGGCACGAGGCGCTGTAAAACTGGTTCATACAAGTTTGTCCCCACTACGCAGTGACACGGTCTGCACAGTACAAATGTACTACAGTATACTGTATTACTGTATACACACTACCGAGATCGTGGTAAGTCGTTACATCAGCAAGCAAGTTGGTTCTAAAAATAAACAGTGCTGGAATCTGGGTCATACAGACTTACTGTATGGTGACACACGGTGAACATATATAGGTCGTGACGTCAACAAGCTCACTGCTAGTTGATTCCAAGAAATATTTGTAAACATAACATCGAACTTGGAAGGCTATGGAGTATTAACAACTGTGTCAGTGTGAATTATAAATAAAGGAACGGAAGTTTTATCCATTCATTGTGTGAAGAGTTTGATAATTGCAATTTTGGATTAATGGAGTGAACTAAATTGTTTAAAAACTACTCGAAAAGTGAAAATTTAACTAAGTGACTTATTTCATAGTAAAAACTTTGGGCCATCAGATGTGTTTTGTCAATCTGAGGGAACGTAAATATAAAGTATACTAAAGATCCCGTGTGAGGATTATTTTGTAGTCTCACCTTGTCAAAACTAAATTGCATGGTTTAGACGTGTCACGTATTTGAACTTAACATTTTGAATTCAAGATTTGTCATTCGGAAGATTTATAACTTTATCAATATATACCTACATTCCTTACCGAATTGCTGGACTCATATTATTCAATCAAATAAAAAACATGGATTACTACGAAAAATTTACTGCCATAGCTAAAGAGATCGGACTAAAGGAAAAAAAAATGAGAGATTTCTCATTGAAGAAAAAATAAGAATTGTTGAAGAAAATCAAAGAATTGCTGAAGAAAAAGAGAAGCTAAGAATAGCTGAAGAAAAAGAAAATCAGAGAATTGCTGAAGAAAAAGAGAAGGTAAGAAAGGCTGAAGAAAAAGAAAATCAAAGAATTGCTGAAGAAAAAGCAAGAATTGCTGAAGAAAAAGAGAAGCTAAGAATAGCTGAAGAAAAAGAAAAGAAAATAATTGCCGATGAGAAAGAGAGACAAAGACTAATAATTTGAAAGAGAAGAAAGAGCTGCAAGAAGAGAACTTGAACAAATTAAAAATGACAACTTAAAACTACAAATTGAGCTAGAGAGTAGAGGCATCAATCCTGGTAATGACACAAATAGAACGTCAGCACCGAAGGACACTATCAAAGTTAGAAAATATGATAGCCAGAAAGAAAAAATGGATGTGTATCTGGATTATTTTGAATCCATAATGGCTATGAAAGGTTATAATGAAGAAGATTGGCCAGCACAATTTATGACTCAACTAACTAGAGAAGCATTTGAAGCTTACAACAGTATAGCCAAAGAAGACAAAAGCATATATAAAAATGTCAAAAAGGCACCTCTATGTCATTTCGGAAAGTCAGAAAATGATTATAGAAAAGAATTTCATGAAATGAGAATCAAGATGGACACAGATCCACAGATCATAGTGCATGAAGCACAAGTTAAATTAACAAAATGGCTGGAACTTACAGCTATAGATACAAGCAATCCAAAGGCCATACTAGACATGGTGTTAATTGACAAGTTTTTAGAAAATGCAACACCAACTCTATTCACATATTTAACTGAAAGGAAAGTTCGTACTCAAGCAGAGTTAACAAATGCATTACGAACATTCAAAGACTCTCATCCGAATGTGGAAATGGATAAGAGACAAGACATATTTGCAGCAATACAAATTAAAAGTCAAGAAAAAAGGCAAGGTATGAGAAACCAGAGTCTGCCAAACCAAGGCAACAGACAGTCTAATTGCTGTCACTGTAACAAGCCAGGACATATGGCGAAGCAGTGCTACCACAATAAAGGACAACCAAATAGGGTGTCACCTAATGGCAGCCCTATAAGAAAGAAAACAGAAGAAAAATCAAGACAGGATCACTTTGAAAACAAAAGTAGACAAGCGTGGAAAGAAAAATATAATCATAATTCCAGACATAGAGATTATGATCAAGATAGACAATCATGGAAAGACAGATATAATCATAATTCCATAAATATAGATTATAATCAAAGCAGAAGATCATGTAGAGGCAAATACAATTTTGACTCCAGAAAAAGAAATTATGATCAACCATGGAGAAAGAATGAAAACCAAGACATGAATGATAGAAAAATAATAAAGTTAAATCAAGCAATAATAGAAACTAGTGACACTGTAGCCACTATTGACAATCACATATATGATAGAAGAAATGAAGACCATAGTAGCAGAGATAAAGATGGTACTAGTGAATCTGAAACCGTTCGTGTGGAATCATCTGAAGTTGGAAGAACAATTGGTTGTTTATTAAGCAGAATGAAAGACATAGATAAAGACAATGATTTTCAGATAAAGCTTTCTGACAGTGACTCATCTGGTCAAAATTCTATTGAACTATCTGGAAGCAAAAATGACATCTCAAAAGCTTAAGCAACTTATTCAAGATGCTGGAATTAATATTGTGAATGGACATAATCGAAGTCGTGGTTGGAGAATTATTGAACATTAAACAGTCTGAAGAAACATTCAAAGCCCAGCGATTTGAATTCATACTCGTCAACTGAAGAATGACTATTTTGAACTAGGCTATGCTATTAGCTGACTACAAATTTGACATTAAACCTGTGAAGGGAAAGGACAATGTGGTTGCAGACATATTGAGTAGAATGACAATAAATAAAGACATTCTGTGAATTCCTAAGTGATAAAACCAGAGACTGTATTAATATTAGTCTGTGAATTCCTCAATGATAAAACCAGAGACTGTATTAAAAAGACATCCTGTGTATTACTAAATAATAAAACCAGAGTCTGTATTAATATTAGTCTGTGGATTCCTAAATGATACAACCAGAGACTGTAATTATATTAATATTTTATTCGTTGAACAATGGACAAGGAACAGTGTTTAAATTCCACTGGATTATTAGTTAATTTTAATAATATTAATTGTTAAAAATATTTTAATTACACAAATTTACAGATGTGTTTAAAATTCCATTTTCATTTTTCAGCCTAGGTAGACTGTTGCAGTCCTACAGATTTTTTCTTATTGATTCTTATGTCTAAATCTTGTGTGTAAGGCAATGAATGTCCATTGATGATAAATATTTGAAATTTGAATATAGATATACTTTAATTTGATTTTATGAAGACCAAAAATGTTGTATTTCATAAACATTTTTTTTTGAAGGATGGGGGTGAATGTCACATGTGAATATCACGGGTGTATCATGTGTGTATTGCGTGATCAGATGAAGGAGAGGTCACGTGAGCAATACGCGCGGGAAGAGAGGAGCCTTCCCCTTGGCTGAGAAGGTTGGGCGATAAGTTGTCAGAGAACTTCCGTGAGGGAAGGACGTGATGTGTGTGCTTGAGAATTCCACGTTGTATAACCTCAAATAATATTTCTTGTACAAAGTATAAATATTAAAGTTGTTTTATTGAAACAAGTTCTTCAGTGGATTATTGTGTACAAGATTCTGTATTGAGAGAACGCCTACAAGAGTTACTATTAAATAACCAGTCACAGTTACATTGACAGAACCCTTCATTAGCTAGTGACCCCAATTTCCCAAACATCTTTCAAGCGGCGCAAAGCACTGCACCCTTGCTCTTCAAAAATATGAGCCAAGGTCGAGGTCGTGTTTCACTATTGCTTTATGTTCGTTCGGCTAAAAAGTGTCTGCGATAGATACTTGGTTTTATCTGAGTACTGACGCCTTGAATCAGAAAATTTGGCATCAATGTTTTGTTTCACGCCATTTTGAACAAGGTACTCCAATATAACTTCGTCTAGCATTCACTCAGCAGGATCGTCACTTAAAGAAGAATTGTATTCAGGATTTTCTAAATAATCGCCGTTTGTAGCTGTTACGGGTTTTTCAGAAATAATGTTTTCATGTATGATGTAGCTAGTTGCAGTCAGACACGTTTGTTGGAGTTGCCTGTTGACGGTCATCAGCATCATCGCTGCAACTGCCACTGGCTAATGCACTAGGACTAGAGCCAGAACTAGGTCTAGAAGTAGACGAGACGAAAAATTTGTTTAACTTAGAAACTTTACAAAGAAGCTATTTTTCTTTTTCGATTTTTTCTTTGTTCCATCTGGAACCGGCTTAGATTGTAATTGAATTCAGCCATTGTGACATCGGTAATTCATATTACGCATACAAACGAGATGGTAATTAAACAATAGAACTTTGTTTAGTTATGTGGAATAATGTTTTTATGTTTCAATTTGTTATTTAGTTGTTAATTTGTTCAAGACTATTTTGGTTTTCCTAAAATTTTCTTAATTCAAGATTTTTTCTCTTGGTTAGATTAAATCTTTTTAGAGCTTACGTAAAGATTCCACCATCGGGCCCCTACGCTGGCTGGGGCATTAGGCCGGGGCCTTGTAGGCCTGGGCAGAAATCCGGCCCTGCTTGTTTAAGTGTAGGTAATTTTGGAGTGTAATATTGTCTTGCTTCAAGAATTAGCTTTAATGCTTGTCTCTGTTTCCTTGTAATATTTCTGTTAAAATTTCTTTGACTCTGGCATTAAAAAGTTTGGTTATTGGCAAGATATTTAAAACTAAAACCTTTCAATATCATCAACTGAATCTGAAATGCCGATTCCTACAGCAACGTAATTGGTAACAGATGTAGATTCACTACATCTACTTTACTAGTTTAGCAGCAGTTGTTTATTCTTAACATTAAACTCGAAACTTTAAATAGATAATTGGGTCTGGCACAGATTGCAAATGTTTCGCCACTGGGTGATTTTTTAAATTATGTTTTGCCACTTTCGGATTTTTATAACGTGAAAATGTTATTTGATAGTGTTATAGAACTTGCAGGTCAAGTAACACTTCAACACACTGTGGTCTGGTTAACAACTGCCTTTAATCAACTATACAATCTACTGTCTTCAACTGTACAATCAACTACAATCCACTGTACAATCAACTGCAATCCACAGTACAATCCACTGTACAATCAACCTCGGTTACCTCTTGAACCGTACATTTATCTCTAGTCAGCTATCCACCCAGTCCACTACCACGCACGCTTACAGTTCAAATAACAAACCACGGTTTTCATACTAGGTCAAGTCCTTGCATGCTCATACAATGTAAACACAACAACATGTCTCTCACGTATAAAATCGTATTGTCAGAATTTTGGAATAAGGGGCAAAAAATCTATACAATTCATATAAAATCGGTATTTTTGGTAGGCCAGCGTGCTGTAGGCTGTGGTGCTGCACTACATAATCTTCTTATGAATAACTAGCTGACATAAAAAAAAAGTATAATTGCATTGGTTGTTTGTAGAATTGAAAAGTAGAAGGCATAAGTGATGTTTTTTTTTAAAATCCTTTTCTTTTATCCCATTTGAGTTGATGTCACATTTATACACAGCGTTTGATTGTTATTGGTATCGTAAAGTTCTTCCTTTATGACATACATTTTTCTTGTAAAGAGTAATATTAATATACATAATTTGCTATGTATGTCCGTCCGTCCACGTCCGTCCGTTCGTTGCGCTATGCGAGGTAACTCCCGATTTTTTTCTAAAATGAAAATCTAGACGTAAAATAATTTTTTAAATGTTGGTTTCGAGATTAACAGAGCGTGTTTCTCGCCATAAAATATTGAGACGTGACGTCATTATTTGAGCTTATATTAATGTGTGTAATGGGTACGAAGTGAAAAGAGCCCTGGTTTATTTGATGTGATTAATTATTTTTTTTTAAATTAAATATCCGTGTATGTGTATGTGTGCATGTCAATATTATGTGCGTAATTCTAATTTTATTTTTCTATATCAATGTATAACATCGGTTATTCGGTTTATGAGATTTACTATTGGTTTGTGTTTGGTTGTCAAGTTTTGATGCATTTTGAACTACAAAGCCATTTTTTATTACTGCAAATGAAATTTGTCAACTTATGCTTCAGTTTAGCGTTTGTTAACAAATTTTTAACGCAATTTCCTTATGGGAAAAATGGCGTTTATATATTTGAAATGTCCGTCCTGTCTGTTCGAGCTTTGAACAGCAACTCCTCCTGAACCATAACAGATAGCGGGTTCGGGTCTTTTGCAAATATGTTAATGAGGTTCCAAGGATGTGCACAGGCCAAAAAAAATCACGAAAAGGTTTACTGGATTTCCTGGAAAATTAACAAAAACGAAAAAATATCAATATTTTATCAATTTCTCGCCAACCATAACAGCTATTCGGGTTGAAACAAACACCAAACGATAACTAATAATATCTAAAACAATTTTGGAGAAGAAATTTTTGAAAAATCTCTTTTCGTTCGACTCCCGTAATTTTAGCAGCATTTTTTAGATAGCAAAATGTTTTATTTACTTTCAGAATTGTTGATTTGAAATGACTTTTAATGTAATCTAGAATGATTTCCCTTGAATAAAAATTATGTTTTGGAAATTGTGTTTAAATACTCATTTGAGTTTGTATTACTTGTTTTTCTTTTATACTCTACGAGGATGTTTAAAAAAACATAACATATTTAAAAAATCGGACTCCCCCCCCCCACCACAATATTTTTTGTTTGATAGTTATTTACATGTAATATTTTAAAGCATTTTAAGACTAAATTTGAAATAAAAATCTTTTAATATAGAACTGGAAAAGGTTCTGACTTGACAATAATGAAAACGTTTATTTGAATTCTTAAAGAATGTATATTAAATTGTAAATACGATTAACTGTTGATACTTTAATATTTTCTTTGATCTTGTGATAAACGTTACTTCAAAGGTTTCATGCAAAATTAATAGTTCTTTGTAATTTACATGTGTAAATAGTTGCATTTTATTTTTTACATGGTTTTGATAATGTTTTGGTAATAATGTATGGACCAATAGGCGCATAAACTGACAAGTCATAATAGATCTGGAAAAGGTGCTGACTTGATAATAATGAAAACGTTTATTTGAATTCCTAAAAGGTGTATATTACATTGTATATACAATTATCGAATAATAATACAGCATTTTCTTTTATCCTGTGACAAACTTTGCTTATTATGTTTCATGCAAAATAAATGGTTCTTTGTTATTTACATGTGTAAATGGTTAAATTTTATTTTTTACTTGTTTTTGATAATGTTGTGCTAATAATGTATGGACATATTGGCGAATAAACTGACAAGTCATAATCTTCAATGAAGCTTAAACGGCTTCAAATCACAGATGTGCTTGATGTGGATCACATTAAAGTCACATCATTTATTTTTAACGCACTGTGCTGTATTATTGGTGCAGTCATAATTGGTGCGCACTATTCAATTCCGCAAGTTAACGTCCGAATGCGCTTCCGGCAGTTTATAAACAACTGGCTGACTGCTCAGCAATATTTGTGAATACTTCGAACTTCAAAATTCTTTCCTGCAGTATCACTTTATGCTGTGTGTAATTCACTGTGCATTTACTATTATCATGATTATATAATTATTATTCATGCAAACTTATATAGCCGGCAGCCTAAGCTTGGAGGTATTCTCATTACACATATATTCGTTTTTTTAATCAAAAAATATAATTTGCTATGTATTCCGTTCATAACGCTAGATTTTAGAAAACGCACCGCTAAAAAAAAAGCCTTTAAAAACAAATTACTGCACCAAAAATAACTATTTTCGAACGTCCGCATAAAATTGTTCAATATGAAAATGAGATTTATTTTTTCTCTCTTTGTCTCTACATTTTCTGATTATTTACTATACGGCTTTCAGGCAAAAGGGACAATTAAAAAACTGAAATATATTTATTTTGAAAAATTGCGTCATTTTTATGGGTAATACACTGAAATGTAAATAAATTTAAATAACATAAATTATCTAATGTGTTACAGACGCTCCTTCTATACAGAAGACTATTGATCCTACGCTTTAGCCATGGTTTGTTTCTAGTCCTGCATTCTTATTGGAGTTTTAAATGTTATTAAAGTGTTGGTTTTCCTGGTTTCTACAGGCAACCCATTTCACGCCAGGATTCTGGACGGGAGGAACGAGATTTTTTTATTTTTTTTTGTTCTTGCATACAGAATAAGAAAGGTGTTTTTATCCTTATGTCTATCTGAGGGTTTTATTAAGTTATCTTTGTGTTGTATTTCTAAATTATAATTAATTGCATAATGTATGATTACTACTTTACTCTTGGTTCTTCTATCCTCTAGTGTTTCAAGATTTAATGATTTAAGTAATGGTGTTATTCTTGTCATTTTTGAATATTCGACAGTAATGAGTCTGGAAGCTCTTTTTTGAATTTGTTCTAGTTTATCAATGTTTTCTTTGGATGATGGAGCCCATACAGAAGATGCATATTGTAGTATAGATCTCACCAATGTGAGGTAGCATTTTAGTTTTATATTCTTAATAGCTGAAACAAAAGTAGTTCAATTATTTTTATTTGTTTATTGTAGAACTGGTACTGATAAAAAAAATGTTGTTCAATTAATCGGGAAAAAATTTAATCGATTAATCAATTAATTTCGTTTTATTATAACGCATATATAGATCCCATTAAGTCGCGATTCGACCCCCCCCCCAGCTAAATCGGTTAAGTCGCTGTAATTATATGGTTCTCAATTTTTGTGACGTAACACAGCAAATTCGTTCTGCTTTGCAAGAAATAAGGAAGAAAAACAATGACCGGAGAAAGCAATCACTGCTGAGTAGCTGGTTAATCAGGAAGTAACTTTTTAAATGAACATAAATATTTAAAAAATGAAATAAGGATAAAAAAACATTATTCGGATTCTTGTAATTAACTTTCGGCTTTCTGCAAACCATCAGCTATAAACAATTACCGTTTTTTTCTGTAATGTTGTAATTAAAGTTATTTTAATATATTGGATTAAAACAAGTGTACCAGGATATGTATTTATATATATAATATAATACGGGAGTATAAACTTAATTTTTTTAAAGTAAATGTTATAGGGAAGAAAAACATGTTTTTATTTGCATCGTTTATTTCGTTCAATAAGTTACACCGAAATCTGTACTAAGTGTCGATAAAATCACGATTCACCTTTGTCGCGATTACAAAAATATGGACCCGAACGACCGCGAGTTAACGGGGTTGCACTGTATTTGTATGTAATCTGCAACAGTCCATGACTTGACTTTAGATTTGATTCAAAAAATGTTTTTATATTCAAACTGTAGCACTGACGTAAGTGATTTTTCTATAATTTACAAAAAAACGTAGAGCGTTAGTTTAATTATAAAACTTATATAGCACACTGACTGTCAGTCACTTTATAGTTAGCAAGTCGGCATGAATTTAGCCAGTCAAGTAGACAAACCAGAGCGTTTACATTTTCTGGAAGCAAACATGATCACAAATTATTGACGATGTATCAGGAAGAACTGAACAGTCTTTCGCACTGAACAGATGTTGCCGGTGCACAAAGAATCGTTTGCACAAAACTGCTTAAGACAGGAAAACGGTGGTTATAAAAGTTTACTCCACATGAGAGGATCCTCTGTTTCTGGAATGGAAGTTTCTTCTTGGTACCACGTCAGCTCGACCTGTGCACCGTGTCAGCTAGACCTGTGTACCGCTTCAGCTCGGTCTGTGTACCGTGTACTGCATGAGACGTTAATCAATAAAACAAACAAAGAAATTTACAACCACTTGAGAGAACGAAAGAAAAACCCTCATCTTGAGCGAATCAAGTGGATGAGACAATTCAATACAACCGAAATAAAAGACACCTTTAAAAAAAACTACAATTAAAGAAATAGAAGCAAGGGTTAGAGCAAGGGTGGCCAGGTAACCGAGAGCCATTTTGGCAGTTTTAAAAATAGCCGAGAGCCGCATTGAAAAATTCCTTTTGTGATTTAAAAAAAAGTAATTTTATTGGGATGTAAGGATTTAAACATTTTATTTGTTTTAGCCTTAACTGTATGTTGAAGAAATATATGTTTTACAGTTACACAATTGACAAATATTTAAATATGTAAATTTATGACACACTCATATAGACTCATAATTATAGTGAACCTGAATTGTTATGATTCAGCTGAGAAGCCTTTGAACTAGCAAGTTTCTTTAAATCTGGTTGGTAGCTAGTAGTTATGGTGCGAAGAAGTTTTGTCAGATGCTGGTTACTAGTTACTGCTTGGTGCTTTGATTTTATTAACTTCACTGTGGAATACATCAGTAGGTTATACAGAAAATGGATATAAGTCTGAAAGTAACTTTCTCAAGTTTAGGATATTTTAGCTCTGGGGCTTGAGAGTGGTAGCTCCTCTCTTACAGCGGTGGTCGAGTGGCAGCGCACTGGACTGTCGTACCGATGGTCACGGGTTCGAATCCGTGTGAAGGCAAGGGTTTGTTCCCGGGGCCTAGGGCGTCCCTGAGTCACCCCGCTCCGAATGGGTACCTAACATTACACGTAGTTAGGCGGCTGGGTAATGCGTGGAACCCACAAAGCCGTGGCCTGTGAATGCTGCATCACTTGCCAACAGATCATCTGTCATGGTCTGTGGACGCAACTATCTTCTGCATAGAAGGAGCGCCTGTATAGATAAGATAAGATACAGCCACATATAATGAAACAGTACAAAGGAAAATCTCAAATTTTACCGTGCATTGAATATCTGTTGATTAACCAAGAGTCAAACTGAAAGCTACACAGTTCTTTAAATATTTACTAAATTTTCTTTCAATATCAGCGTTAATGTCTGCTATACGTCTCTCAGTTGGGTGGCGTGACATTGGAATTTGTGTTATCAGTAGCCGAAGTCTGGAACAATTTTGTTCTAATATTAAAATTCCGTCCTCGATATTCTTCTTAATGAAGTCCCCATCAGAATAAGGTCGTATATCACGAGAAATTATTTTCTGTTTCAGCAATGAAAGTGTCACTTCAACTGAGTCAAGTTATGCCTTCGCTTGGAATATGTGTCTTCTGCTGACAAATTTCACACCTTTACTAGCAAGCTTGCTGTTTCTTTCTTTAAATCTACATGTAGTACAAATTATTTTCAAACCTTTGTTTTGGTAAAGATTTATGTAAAATAAAGATTTTTTTAAAATACTTGCTTTAATTTTTTTTTAGATTATACATTTCAAACGAAAATTTTTAATTTCATAAATTGTACGCGAGCCGCAATGTGAACACAGAAGAGCCGCATGCGGCTCGCGAGCCGCCATTTGGCCACCGTTGGGCTAGAGGAATAACTTTTTGCCTAATTTATAATATGACGCCCACCACGGAAAGACTCGAACAACAGACACTCCAAAGACCAAGATGCCCTATCTGTAAATATTCAATAATAAAAACAGAGAGACACCTGTTTATGGATTGGAAAGCAATACAACAAACTAAAAAATACACTAAAACTACTAATAATAGCGGGAACGATTTACCCAGTAGACATAGATAAAGCGATTGCCTTAAACACAATCCCTAGCAGTGGCGTCACTAGGGGGGGGCGGGGGGTTGGGCGGGCCGCCCCGGATGACACCCATCAAGGGGTGACACCCGAGCCTAAAATTTTACTGTGTACGATTTTATGTCAGAAAACAAAAGATGACACATTTTTTAATCTAGAAAGAAATTAAGAAATACAATGAAATACGTGAAACGTGAAAATTCTTATTAAAAAATATTAGTTAACTTGCCATAATAAAACAGTCCCAACACACGAACAACATTAAAACAAATTAGGAAAAAAAGAAAAGAAATAGTCGCAGCAGAGAGATCTTTAAAAAAACGACTGGAATGAAAGAGGCAGTGTCTTCTGCTTTAAAAGATATAAAGCCATGAACGATTCCCACCTCACAAATCCCTCCACCACAGTGGGGTGGGGGGAATACGATTTTTATCACCCGGGGGGGGGGCCCAAAGAAAAAAAATTCAAATGATGGGTTTTCTTTGTTGATGTTTTTCTTGAGGAAAATTATGATTTCCATGTCTTTGAGTTAATATTTTGTATATATATATATATTTATTTATTAAAGGCGTGAAAGCATAGATATGCATGTTTATTTACAGGTAGTCCTCCGGTTACGACGGTCCCATCCCGACTTACGCTGTTTAGTGCTTACGAACGCGCCCCCTTAAAGAATAGTATTACGCGTTATTCCGTATTTTAAAAATAAAAAAAATTCACGAGGTAACGAATTCTTTTCTCTATTTGAAATAACAAAAATTATTGAAAAATATGTATGATTATTATTTCAACCAAACAACTTTCGTTTGCCAATTTTTCAAATGGCGAAGTTTTCAATCAAGTCAATAAAGCTGAGTAAGCTTATAAGTTCCTTTTCAATGCTCATTAGAGAGAGCATATTCAGCATTTTTCGTCCCATGCAAATTCTCATTATATATTCTTTTCAAATTTGAAAAGGATCGCTCTCAGCTGCAGTTTGATGTCATCATTGAAAGATAGATGCGAAGTGCGATGTGTACATTTGTAAAGGACTGTGTGAAATATAGCTCATTCAAAAGCAGATTTTTTTTTAGCTCTCTGCAAGTTTTTTGAGTTTCGCTTTGTTCTAATTCCTTTTCCTAACCCTGAGCCTGGGGCTGGACAATAACTTTTTTAAGAGTTCTGAAAATTGGACTAATTCTGAAGGTAAGCAGTCTTCGAAATCACGCATGAACCTACATGTGGAAGAAAATTAGAAGCCCCGAGCCTAGTGCTCTTTATGGGTCTTCCCGGAAGACCCCTTTAGCCATCTTGCCACCAAAGGGACGTAACAGCTGAGGAACCCCCCCCCAAAAGCGGTCGCTTGTGAAGCGGCCACCTGGGCATCCAGGACATACAGTCGAAGATGCCTCCCACTAAGTTGCCCTCACAAGGAGCTGGTGGAATTTCCTACTACGACCCGCTACCACTTTGGCGCCATCCCGGCAAAGCACACGGGTCTCCATGGTTAGGACCACCGCAGACCGGGTGATCATCAAATACCTACCTAGGGTGCAACCCCCACTGGAAGGTTTCCTCAGAGCTGGCGTCCAATGCGTTCTTCGCGGCACTTTTTGCTAATCCGTACAAGCGTTCCTGACCCTAAACCGGCACCGCTCGATGGCGTTGCTAGTAAATTGAGGGGGGACGAAACGGTTGCTTCGGATTTACCCGACCCCTTCTTCGAAATCAGTTGAATGTTCTTCCATTAACTTGGCTGCTGCCCATCGGGTGGCGAAAATGCTGAGCTCAGTTAGGCTTGTAAAAAAGACAAATTTCTCATGGATGTATTTATATGCACCTAACCAATGTTGTAGGGCTTAAGAAAGTTTGTCAATGGTTACCAGAAATACCTCAATCTTGAATTTTTTTCTCCAGGAGAATGCTGTTTTGTTGATGTCACTTTATCAAACTGACGCTTTCTTTTTTGTTTGATAGTATTGAAGATTGTTTACACTGTTTTTACCACGGACTTGTCCTTTACTTTGTCTTCATAGGAATAAAATTAAGAATGCTATTTTTTAACAAACTCAATGAAAGACTTCCTTTCTAAAATTGTTTCCCAAATTTCAAGTAAAATAGCGACTTCCAGTTGTTCAATTTCCTTTAGAAATCCTTCTTCTTCAAGTCGGCAGTCACGTGGCTGATTTTCATTCGTTGCTAATTCTTCTAGTGCTGCGATATTCTCATTGTATGAGCTATTAACAGACCTTACAGCATAATGTCAGGCTGACCATCTTGTGTCAGACAAGGCTTTGTTAGCATGTATCAATTTCATATGTTTTTGAAGTACCTGTCAACGATGAGTAGATGCAACAAGTCGGGTATAAAGATTTTGCAGAAGACAAAAAATCTGACCGCAGTAGGACAACCTGCTGATCTTTTCCCAACCAAATTAAAGGAATGAGCTGTGCACGTCACATAATGAGCTACAATGCACTTCTCACGAAGTTTCCTGGTTTCCGTTATACTTCCTACTCATTTGCAGCATTGCCGTATGACTGTCCAAGGCATTTTCAGGGATTCGTACAAACATAATGGCCTGCATCTTTATTATACACTATAATTCATAAAAAGTTTGGGGGCCCCTTAAATTATTGGGGGCTTTAGCCCGTTCAGCACCCCCCCCCCTTTTAATCCGCCATAGGGGTCCACGCATCTGTGACGATGTGGTACGAGGAGGGGGGTGTTTAAGAAATGTGACGTCACATCAAAAACGCGAAACTTTAAATAAAAGTTCCACTTAAATATTTGATTGCTTACCATTTATTTAATTACGTTTTCAATGACTTCACGCGTGTTACGATATTACAGTGCAGACTTACCCTAAATACATATTTAAATGACAAAAAATAATTTGCAACATGCTAACTTTTATTGAGAAAATACGGCTTGGGTGAGGGGTGTCAAAGCTTTGTGACGTCATATCGTAAAAAAGGGGTGGGGTCTAAGTTTTTGTGACAAAGTATGACGCTGGGGGAGGGTGGGGTAAAAATCGGCAACCTCGCGTGACGTCATTTATGGATGGCCCCTTCAGTCGTGAAGGGGTGACACCATGAGCTACCGCCCCGGGTGACACCAACCCTAGTGACGCCTCTGATCCCTAGTTCCCATAACACAAACCAACATGTCATCAGCTTACGACTGATGGCAGAATATAGACAGCACATTTGGCAGTGCAGGTGAAATGTAATATTTAACAAACACATGTATGCAGAAAATTTAATAGAGATACTATTTAGAGCGAAAATTCAAAATTTAATAGATCAAATATAAAAATAAAACCAAATATACACTAATTTACATAAACATATAATAAATTTGCTGAAGTTTAATCAACCACTGTAAATAGTGTAAATATAAATATATTTTATATGCATAAAATGTTAAGGCGTGAACAACTCCGTATAGTGTCTACGCTAAGAATTCGCTCTTTCCTTTCAGAGAGGAAACTGCAGATTTTATGTTGTTTTTTTCACATTTTGTTTCGCACCATGTCACTTATCGTCCCATTCATTCTCATATTTCACTGCACGGGGCATGTCACTCACATCACCATGCTTTTCTAGATTACTAACCTTTAAATTTACTTCTTTCTTGTCCTTAACACTGTTTATTTGTATCATTAAAAAATTGGAAAAAAAATTGTAAGGCCTTCAGCCGAAATAAAATGTAAATGTAAAAAAAAATATTTTTTAAAAATAAAAATTAAACCCTATGTCCGAAAAAGGGACTACAGCGGAGATCAATGAGAGAAATGTGAGGTTTCCGCGGCATCCCACTTTTTCTTTATTAAAAAAGAAAAAATCTGATTCGTCTGATTTAATTGCCATCCGCAGTTAGCTTAAAAATAAAAATTATTCTCAACTTTCCGCTTAAATGCTTAACTGTAAGTGTGCTGTCATTAGTCGTCATTTTTGTTTACGTATGCATTTCTAAATAATGATAATTATACGACGGAAAAGTATGTAAGTAACAAAAAATATAAATTATTAATAAACTTAAAAACAAATATTAGAGATATTATCTTCAATTTTAATCAAATATTAATCGAGAAGATTAATTTTACTCGATTAAATTTTATAACGATTAATCGATTAATTAATCATTAATTTCCGCAGCCCTAGTTTATTATATTTAAACTTTTAAAAATAAACACACAATATTGTTATGTTTCTGCAAAACGTCAATGTTGATAATAGAAAAAAAAATTAAATGTATACATGAGTTATAAATACATGAAATTATTATTAAATATATTTACACACAACGATTTGAAAGCTTAATACATACATAGACACTAATTTATAGCTCTCATTGACTTAAAAATTCAACTTATATTTTAAGTATTGTGCAACAAAATTGTCTGAATATTTTAATGCAATTAAAATAACTCAAATTTTGCCTCTAGCAATCCCAGTTTGATGTAAACATCCATGATAGTAAAATTGATTCCAAATTCTTGTCTACATTCCAATAGGATCCCTTTCTCATTCGTGGGATCCCATTCTAGGTGAAATCCCTTTCCTTTATATGATTCCCTGTTTTTTAGATTACATTCCCCATTATGATCCCGTTATGTAATGGGATCCCATTCATGGAGTAAATCCCTTTCCCCTATAAAATACCATACGTTAATGGTATCACATAGCTCAACATGGCCGTACGCAGGGTGGTTCGTACGTTCGAACGAACCCCCTTCTGCGAATTTGTGCCCTTTTTTAAAAACAAATTGACTTTTTTTTATTGTTGCAAAATGAAACAAAAAAAGACAAGAATTTTAATCAACGCCCTCAATAATTCATAGGTACAGAATTATTGATTAAACATTCTTATCCAAAATTGAAGTCATAGCACTATATATTGTAGGTATCTGAACATGAAATGCCTTAGCGTCAAGTTTGCGAACCCCCCTTAAAGAATTATGGGTACTGCCTTGCTCAATATTATCCTGTTGCATTAAGGGATCCCATTTTTACACGCTTTTATTATTATTACACGCTTTTATTTAAGTCACACTGTTTGTATGTTGTATTTTCCATCCATCTATCTGTCAAATCTTGTAAAGTAAAATTAAACCACTTTTGATGGTCCTAGAGATATCAAAATTTTACCACTAATAGACCTTGGATGACAATGCGTTGTATCAAAATTTCAGATCGATCGAATGTACCTTAATTAAATTAATCAATTTTTAGTTTATCTCTATATAGCATTTTAGTCGTCTGCTAGAGTTGACCTCCACGGCTCACTGGTTTCACTCCAGCCCTCGATTACCAAGGTCAGTCCTTTTCAGTTTGTTAATATTTTTCGCGCAATGAACATTAAAATTACTTTTAGTTTTGTCTCATATATAAAGGATTTATCCACTGCACATAAAAGCGTGGGGCGCTCATCACAACTTTCTATCATGTACAAGGGTGTAAATACAAATTTGTATCAATATTGATAGTAATAAACATTAAAAGTTTCACAACTCTGATCATATACATGCTACTGTCATATTAATTAAAAATATGTATCTATATTAAGCAAAAGAATAGTTGCAAAGAGAAATGAGTTGTGATGAGCGCCCCACGCTTTTATGTGCAGTGGATAGGGACAAGGTTTTCACCTGTAATCATAGAAAAAAATTATTTTCTTCTTTTAAGCACACTTTCTAAATGTAAATAAAAGCGTGTCCTTTTTAAAAAAAGATTTTAAAAATATTTTATGATAAATCCATTCCCTCGATCCCATTTCATAATGGGATCCCATGGCATTCGTGTTGAAATTCATTTTTTCATTGTGATACATCGGTGGGATCACATATCCCAGTAGTATCCTATTACCTAATGGAATCCCGCTCTAAGACGAATCATTTCCTGCACTCTTATCCCGCTGCATAATGGAATCCCATGCTTTGTCGAATCGCTTACCCCAAGATAATCCTTTTCCCTGATCGGATCCCATAATTTAGTTTGGTTTATTTACCCAAATTATTATCCAATTACATTATGGGATCCCATTCCCTGTGAGATCCCATTCTGGTTTCTATCACATCATAGCTAAAGCCATTATTCATTTAAGTTTTTAAAGAGGGGCCCCAGCGGAAACTCATTTTATCCACTTAAGATCTCAAACTGAAAATAAGTCAGAAAAACAATTGTATATGACATAAGACTTTAAAAATTTGTCCTATTTATATTTGTCATAAGTTACTACGAACGTAATGTAAAATTAAACCACAGAAGTTTCTATCGGAATCAAGTGAATAATAAATGTATAGTACAATCTTAGTCTGGCAAATAATTGGGCTAAAACTTTCAATCAAAGGAGATCTTGCAAAAATAACATTTATAATTTTCTAGAATTCGAATATTTTAGACATTCTATCCCGCGAGACTTAACATCCCGCGAGACTTAACATCCCGCGAGACTTAACATCCCGCGAGACTTAACATCCCGCGAGACTTAACATCCCGCGAGACTTAACATCCCGCGAGACTTAACATCCCGCGAGACTTAACATCCCGCGAGACTTAACATCCCGCGAGACTTAACATCCCGCGAGACTTAACATCCCGCGAGACTTAACATCCCGCGAGACTTAACATCCCGCGAGACTTAACATCCCGCGAGACTTAACATCCCGCGAGACTTAACATCCCGCGAGACTTAACATCCCGCGAGACTTAACATCCCGCGAGACTTAACATCCCGCGAGACTTAACATCCCGCGAGACTTAACATCCCGCGAGACTTAACATCCCGCGAGACTTAACATCCCGCGAGACTTAACATCCCGCGAGACTTAACATCCCGCGAGACTTAACATCCCGCGAGACTTAACATCCCGCGAGACTTAACATCCCGCGAGACTTAACATCCCGCGAGACTTAACATCCCGCGAGACTTAACATCCCGCGAGACTTAACAAACTGAAAATCATTCAGAAAAACAATTGGATAAGACCTTAAATTGATTCCGATTAAAATCTATTTTAAATTACAGAGACAAAATGACAGAAGCTTCTAGAATATTTTATAGTATACTCAATTCATTTTAATAATAGACTAATACCACATTCAAAGTATGACAAATAATGGGGGGTAATACTTTTAAACTTGTCCCAATAAAAACAGGCTAAAAAAAACAACAGAGATCCTGCAATGATAAAATGTAGAATATTCCAGAAAAATTTTAATAATCCCTAAATTCAGTGACATACTGTCATTTTCTCTACTTTTGCTAAGTCGTAACACACGTTGTTCAGGTGCCTACACTGTACTGTTCTCTTATTTCTGAAGTAGTAACTCACGTTGTTCTGGTGTCTTTGACCACCTTGATGTTCTCTTTCTTTCGTGCTAAATCTGAAGTCGCAGTTGACTTTGCTCAGGCATCTTATGCAATTTTGGAAACCTGTTTTTTAATGTTTCATTATAATTCCAATAAAAATGCACCAATCTTTTTATTTTATTGCATACATAACGCATTTGACATCGGAAGAAATTTAAAAAATGTATTTTAGAAAAGGTATATGTTAAAAGCTAGATAAAACAATACCGGAAATTACGATCTTGATGCAGCAGTTTTTGTTCACACTGAAGTCTCAATTGACGTTGCTCAGGCATCTAGTGTAATTTAGGAAACGTATTTTGATTTTAAAATGTTACATTGTAATTCATATAATTAAACAACCCGTAAAAACAACGTTTTTGACTATAAATCCCTTATATATGAGATATAACTAAAAGTATTTATTATCTATAATAATAAAAGGCAATATTCTGACCGTTCTGTCCGGTCCTCAATAGCTGTTGATCCCTCAATTTCCTACTGACTCCTACAGCCAATCACTAGCGGAGAAAAATTTAATCTCATTTACATATTGAACAAATTTCCGTGGACGTTCAAAACGAGTTATTTTTGGTTCAGTATTTTTTCAAAGACTTTATTTTGAACGGTGCGCGTTGGAATTTTTAGTCAAATACTTTGTTTTTACTGGTTATTTATTATAACTATAATGTATAGTATTTTTGACGTGATACTCATATATAGACGGTCGAGACGGCGGGTCTCTCGACAAACCGCAGTGGTAGTGAGGTAGGGTCTCTGGACAGACCACTGTTTGGGGGGAGGTAGGGTTCCTGGAAAGACCGCGGTGTGGGGGAGGTAGGGTCTCTGGACAGACTGGGGTGGGAGAGTTAGAGTCTATGGACAGACAGGATAGGGGAGGTAGGGTCTCTGGACAGAAATGGTGTGGGGGAGGTAGTGTCTCTGGACAGACGGGGATGGGGAGGTAGGGTCTCTGGACAGACCGCGGTGTGAGAGTAGGTAGGGTCTCTGGACAGACCGCGGTGTGGCGGGGGGGAGGTTGGGTCTCTGGACAGACCACGGTGTGGGGGGGGGGAGTAGAGTCTCTGGACAAAACCTCTGGTCAAAATGACAACTGGTGACGTTTCATTTTCATTTTGGAGTCAGTTGATGTAGAAGTTGTGATGTCCTACCATGAACTTCACAGGTCACCCTACACTTATTCCCGTCATTGGACGGGCTTTGTTGCAAGTCTATTATACTAATAAAAGACAAAACTCTGACTGACAGACTCACTGCCTGACTCAACGATAATTATCCATCTTCCCGTGTAGGTAGAAGCATGAAACTTTGGAAATTTGTTAAGTACACTCCTGTGATGGTAACAGGCGAAAGAAATATTAATTAACACTCACTGGGGGCCGGAGGCTCAAATTTAGTTTTCTTTTTCTTTTACACAAACTGATTCATCACTAATTCTCCTACTTTCCGTGTACGTTAAAGCATGAAAATTTGGGAAGTTGTTGGGTACACTCCTGCGAAGGTAACAAGCAAAAAAAATGTATCACTCACTGGGGGCCGGGGGCTCAAATATAGTTCTTTCGCCTTATATGAACTTTAAAAAAAAACTTGCGATACTGTGTAAATGAATTTTTTACTAAACTTGGAATATAAAACTTGATGGCCTATATTAAAATACTATAGGGCATTAAATTTATATTTTCATTCGACATTTTAATCATTCGATTTCACGTGATTTGTTTTACAAATATTGACAAACAAGTATATCCATCATGATCCAGATTAAAATGAACTTTTTTAAAAAACATTACATCTTAAAGGGCCACTAGGCCTTATTTTTTTTAAAGCCGTATAAATAGTATTATATTCATCCCACGGCCATTAAACTTTGGGAAGATTTTTAGTACGCTCCCGCAAAGGTTTCTGGCATTAAAAGTTTTGTAAACACCTCTTATTAGGGGCTGCGGGCCGTAATGCAATTTCTTAACATTAGTTTTAAAAAGGCATTTAAAACAGAGGCTACTGGTTAAATGGATGAATTATTGACACAATTTTATATTTAAAAAATATAATTCTATTGGGTACTGAACTCCTAACGTCTGTTCCTTCGTTGCCGGGGTCCAAAATATTTTTTTCGTAAACTTGTAAAGCTTTATTCAACTTTATATTTTAAATAATTTAAATAAATATAGACACGTATCTCCATCATGACCTAGTTTGAAATCTTCTCGCCTTATGAGATATGCACATACTACACCCATTTTGCACTGCGGGGTCCCTTAATGTCATTTTATTCCCCATTTGATTTTACACGACCTTAACAAATATTGACAACTAAGTATGTCCATCAAGATACATATTGAATTCAATTGGTGTTAAGCGGATTTTCAACGCTAAATGAAATCCTAATTTTCCGCTGCAAAGCGCGGTTATTTTGCTAGTGTTCAATACAATACGCACCGTGCGATAGACTAGCATAAACATTTACATGCTACATAGAGATAAATAGACATAATCTAAAAATTAATTATTTTAATTACAGTACATTCGATCGATATGAAATTTTGATAGAATGCATTGTTAGGTGATAAAAGTCTATGTGCAAAATTTCAGCTCGACAGGATCCCGGGAAGTGGGTTAATTTTGACTATTGTTTTTCCGCGGGACCACGAGAAGACGGTGAAGTAAATATAAGGGATTTGATTAAAAAATCTGCAATAAAAAAGTTTTTGACTATAAATATCTATAATTTAAAAAACGTAAAAAAAACAAATTTTTGACTATAAATCCTTTATATACGAGACATAACTAAAAGAATGTTTATTATAATACGCAGCGCAAGACATACCAAAAAAAATAAATTTTTGTTAGTTATGTCTCGTAAAACATGTTTAATATAATGCGCACCGATTTGGAAAATATTTTTTTAAAGTATCTTCAAAATAATACACACCTTACCGCGCGACAGGAAAGGTTGTTCAATATAATACGCAACACGACACTCTAGCGCAAAAATTAAAATTTTATGTAGAAATAAAATAAAGATAATCTAAAAAATCATTAATTTAATTACAGTACATGCGATCGATCTGAAATTTTGATAAATCATCTCTATCATCTGCACGAGTCTGCCTGCACACTTTCAGCTCCCTAGTTAACGGGGAAGTAGGTTAAAAATCGATCCAAAGTTTTTTCGGCAAACAATGAAGCAGACACCATGAGTTAATATAAAGGATTTTTTTTTAAATTTAAAAACCTAATAAAAACAAGTTTTTGACTATAAATCTTTTATATACGAGACATAACTAAAAGAATGTTTATTATAATACGCAGCGCAAGACATAACAAAAAAACAACAAAAAAAAATGTTTAGTTATGTCTCGTAAAACATGTTTAATATAATGCGCACTGTGACGGAGTCGTTGTCTAGGGGTTGAGGTCCCCCCTTGGCCACAGATATTTACCACGTAGACGGGTAAAAGACTCAGCAACGCTGGGTTGTTTTCTTTCAACGTAAGTTTAATGACATGAAGAATCTTTGAACATATATATGGTACAGTACAATTTGCAGTTTACAGTTGATGGTCATACCATCAAGAGTCCTCGGCCCAGCTTGACCGGATTGGACCACGTTCACAAAACTCCACACTCTATCGTCCGTCTTTCACCTGCCTGCCACTCCGCAACTTAACACACTCACCGCGACACACAATGTGACCCCTATTATACCCCCGTCTTGTCCGACCAGTTTTGGCTGGACCCTGGGTCATTCACCATGTCTCCCTTTGACCGTTGTCCTGTCAATTCATTACAACTTTCACGTACCTTGAGTTCACCCGCCCCCCGTTCCACGAGTACAAGTGTTCACAGCCCCATTTATGCGTAGTCATCCCCACACCACAACATCTGACCGTAACACGCACCGATCGGGAATATATTTTTTTTAAAGTATTGTCAATATAATACGCACCTTATTGCGCGACAGGAAAGGTTGTTCAATATAATACGCACCACGACACTATAGCAAAAAAATTAACAAGTTTATGATAAGGTAGTGTGTATTGTCTCGTATGCTTTGTAATAAATCTTGTTTCTTAAAATTGAAGAGTAAGAAATCATGTTTCTTAAATTAAAAGAGTTAGCGATATATTTATAAATTAAAAGAGTTAGCGATATATTTATAGCCTTTTCATTATAATTTTAAAAAGAATGAATTTTGTCATCAGGTTCGTTGGTCAAATTCATAGAGCTACCGAGTGCTGAAATAGATGTCTGGAGATCGATTTTTAGTTGGGGCGTTGTTGTTTTTTTTTCTTTACTTTCCATTTTTTTAAACATAATTATAATTAATTTTTTTTTCATGGGTTTGTCCCTGATAGAATAACTATCACATTTTAAGTTTAGGAATAGGTTTTAGGGTTAGGGGTAGGTTTAGTGATAGGTTTTAGGGTTAGGTTTAGTGATCGGTTTTAGGGTTTAAGGGTATGTTTAGTGATAGGGTTAGGGGTAGGTTTAGTGATAGTTATTCCTTTCTTCATTTTTTTCTTCATTTTTTCTCCTTGAGCGTAAAATTACTTTTTAAACAGGCCAAAATTAACAACAAAAATTAATTAAAGTTAAATAATGATTGTGGCGGCGCTCTTCTGTGCATTCGAACTATTTCGACATACTTGTAGCTCTTTAATGTTAGAAACACGATTTCTAACACAAACAAGACGAGACGATACACGCTACCTTATGATAATGTAGTGGATGTTTGCTTTCCAGGTGATTTATAAGCGAAGTGTTAGAACCATGGTAGCAATGTTCCCTGCGGTTGCGCAGATATTTGACCGACGCCACGCAGGAGTTTATAATCACCACCACTCAGCAAATTTGGACAGATATTGCACAAAAGATGGACTTTGTGCAACTTTGCACACGAGTTTTTTTTGTGTTTAACTTTGCACACGGACCAACGAAGCTTAGACTTAAAGGGAACATTGCATGGTAGGCAAACGATTTCTCTCAATGGACACATAACCTTTATCAACATTTTGAACAGTCATTTCATTCAATAGTTTAAAACCGAAATGTTCGTGCAATCGTCCAGAAATTAGTTTATATTTATCGGCCTAAATATTTTACTTTTTGGCTTCCAGTACATTTATAAGTGGTGGGTCGATTAATCTTTACAAAAATTTAATCGTTAAAAATTTTTAACGATTAATCAAGAAATTAATCGTTAATTTCCGCAGCCCTAAAAAAGTTAACATGTTACATAGGGATAAATAAAGATAATTTAAACATTCATTAATTTAATTACGGTACATTCGATTAGTCTGAAATTTTTATACATCATTTTTATCAACGGCACTAGTCTGCCTGCAAAATTTCAGCTCGCTAGTTTACTGGGAAGTGGGATAAAAGTACATCCAAAGTCTTCTCGGCAATCAACCAGACACCACAAATTAATATAAAGGATTTAAAAATGAAAGTATGTCTGCATGTCCGTTACAGAAAAGTATACTATTCATCTGTTCACCATGAGGGATTGTTTTGTATGCTCCCGGGACGGTATCTAGCTAAAACAAAATTTAAATGTTACACTCATGGGGCTCTGGGGGACCATTATGTTGTTTATGTTACACTCATGGGGCTCTGGGGGACCATTATGTTGTTTATGTTACACTCATGGGGCTCTGGGGGACCATTATGTTGTTTATGTTACACTCATGGGGCTCTGGGGGACCATTATGTTGTTTATGTTACACTCATGGGGCTCTGGGGGACCATTATGTTGTTTATGTTACACTCATGGGGCTCTGGGGGACCATTATGTTGTTTATGTTACACTCATGGGGCTCTGGGGGACCATTATGTTGTTTATGTTACACTCATGGGGCTCTGGGGGACCATTATGTTGTTTATGTTACACTCATGGGGCTCTGGGGGACCATTATGTTGTTTATGTTACACTCATGGGGCTCTGGGGGACCATTATGTTGTTTGTTTTTTTGTTGTTTTATTTTTTTTGGTGCTTATATGAGCTGTATAAAAATTAGTATAAGCATTAGCTACTGAATAAATGAATGGATATTGACCAAACTTGGTATATAAGTGCTTGAGAGCCAATATTAAAATAATGCAGTGCTCTAAACTCATAATGTCAATTTCTTCGTGGCCGGGGGCCCCAAATGTCTTTTTTCGTAAGTAGTTAAGATTTTATTCCCCATTCAATTTGGATGAGAACTTGAGAAATATAGATAAATAGATCAATTATGAAATTGATTAAATTAAATAGGTGTTTCTAATATAAAATCTTGCACCGAATGTGCCCGGGGGCCCCTAATATTGTTTTTGCCATGTGAGCTTTATAAAAATTATTCTAAGCGTTAAAAACTAGGACAAAGAATGGATCTTTACCAAACTTCAGATCCTATATAGAAGTAAAAAAAAATAATTTTAAAAAAAAGATTTTTAAAAATCACGTTTTTATAAGCGGACTAAAAAGAAGAAAATTAATTTTTAAAATTATAAATTTAAAATAAGTACTATGATGTAATATGACTAAAAACGTGCGGCGGGCGCTTCTCAGGCTTAACTAATTCAATTCACTCATTTTCTTACTCGTCATTTGTAAACCCTAATCATTTTAGCCAAACGCCCACAAAGCTCCCGCCCACGTTTTTAGTCATATTACATAATAGTACCTGTTTTAAATTTTAAATTTTAAAAATTTAATTTCCTCTTTTTAGTCCTCATATAAAAACGTGGTTTTTAAAAATCTTTTACAGCATTTCAAATTTCGCAGCGCCACCTAGATACAGACAACGGGAATTTATGTATATTGATATATCTATGTATCCGTCTGCTATTGTTTACATCAACGTGTCACTGGAGTTCACTCCAGCCATCGATGACCACATCCCGTGTTTTACAGGAAGGTGAGTTCAGTAAGTTTCAGCCTGTAAATGTTTGTCGCGCGGTGCATATCACGTTGCACATAATCAATAATTTTAGTTATGTCTCATATATAAGGGATTTATAGTCAAAAACTTTGTTTTTACGTGTTGTTTATAATTGAGATCGTTGCAACGCACTACGGGTCTGCTAGTCCCTTATAAATGAGATATAACTTAAAGTATTGATTATGTTCAATATAATACGCACCGCGCGACAGACTAGCATAAACAATTACAGATCGGCATAATATTATAAAATTATGTTCAGTTTAACACGCACCTCGTGAAGTATATTCAATGTAATACACACCGCACGACAAACTAGCATAAACATTTACAAGCTACATAGAGATAAACTAAAAATTCATTAATTTAATGACAGTACATTTGATCGATCTGAAATTTTGCTAGAATGCATTATTAGATGACAAAAGTGTATGTGCAAAATTTCAGCTTAATATGATCAAGGGAAGTGGGTTATTTTTTACTTTTGTTTTTCCATGGGAACACGATAGACAGACAGACAGAAAGACAAGACGGTGAAGTTAATGTAAGGGATTTAAAAATGCACCAGTCTTTAATCTTATGTCGTGTGACAACTTTTTAAAAATAAGTATGTTGCAAGTAAGAAAAAAAAGAGTGCCTTCATAAATGGTATTAAATCCATAAAATATCTCATCTTGGAATTATCCTATAAATATGCATATATAAATATATATGTGTTTAAAAGATAGTATTATATAGTAATTTAATATATTTATCATATAATATTAATTAGGCACTTGGATAAGACCAGAAATCCCCGAAAAAACTGGTATCCTATTTTCGTTATCATTATTGTGACTCCGACTTTTTAATGAATTAATTAATTTTTTTGAAGAATTGAATCGGCATTGTTAATTTTATTTGATGTTAGTTTTGTTGGAACATTCTCATCCATTACTGATATTAGATTTGTTTCTATATTTTTCCAAATTTATTCTACTGGGCTATTTGTGTTAAATTTACTTAAGAAATTTTGTTGGAAATTAGCCGTTGTTTGGTGTAATTATATTGAATTACATTTATGCCATAGATAAAGGTTTGACAATTTTTTTTCTACGGAGGGCCGCATTGAAAACTGTATTTTTATGGTGGGCCACATATATATTTTGTCTACTTCAATTACAATTAACAACATACATAAAATAAATTAATGATTATAACCATGTATTTGTCATTTTATTTTTATTTCACATTCACACTCTATTATACATGTACATTACATTTTAAAATACGAACTGAAACAGTTTCGAAATCGATACTAATATTTTACTATTTATTACTATTTCAACAAAAGTTTATAATTACCTGTCGCAATAACTATGAATAAGTTCGAACATAATTTACAAATAGGCTGACCATTATAATCAATTAGACGTATATAACTTTTCACACTTTTGGATAATGTTCTTGAACTTTGGAACCGGTTTAATGGTTGTGATTCGCATGACTGCATTCAAATTGCAGTCATTAAACATCGATCTGTTGTTAGACTTGTTTATTTTCATGCAAGAAAAGGCTTGCTCACAGATGTATGTTGACCCAAATAGTGACAAAAGTTTGGCAGCAAAGTTTTTTTTAAGTGTGGAAATGCTGCTACTGCCAAACATCCATAAAACTCAAGCAGAAGAACTGACTTGAACTTCTCCTTCCGGTCATAATCTGCTTGTAGGTCAAGCGGCTCCAACTGCATATCCTCTGGGGTTGAATCAGCTTCTGCACTAAATGGCGAACTCAGGATATTGAAGAGTGGTTCCAAGTTCTTGAATTCTTGGAATCTCGTTTCAAATTCCACAGCCTAGGCATCCAACTGAGCCTTGTACTTGTCAGCCGTTTCATGGTCTGAGATAGTCTTTGAGATAAAATTATGGGAGTGATAGAATAAAACATTCTCAAATAACAGGAATTTTTAAATACAAATTTCAAATAATCAGCTTACACAAATTCTCAAATGAAAAATAAATCTTCCTTTAACTCTGAATCAATGAATAAAACTAAAAAATAGGCCTAACGTTATGAAAATTATGTTTTGATTGGGACTGAAACGAACGCTGAACATCATACATCCTTCATAACATTTCGGTTTAATGTATCTAAAATAGTCGTGGCATTCACCAAAACAGTTTAATGTGTGTGTTTTTTTTAAAGTGTTGACCGGTTCGAGCTAGTAAAGTAATAGTGGTGCAGATAAAAGTATGTTTCATATTCCTACACTCAAAAATACCACAAAATGTTTGAACAGCACAACCTTTATACTTAAAATTTGATCATTTTTCTTTTTTCAATGACAATATTTTAAAAGAATAGAAAAAAATTGGTAATTTTCAAGTTTTTAACTGTCAGAAGCAAGATTGAGAGAGAAAAAAATTAAAATAATTAAATCGCATAGTCTATGCTTTTTAATTATTTTTAAATAATTTTTGTTTGCCAAAGAATTTTTAAAAACTCATTTTAAAAATAACAAGATGCTGGTAAAAAATAAACATTAGTAAAAATAAAATTTCATTGTTCAAATTCATATACACTTTCTTGGATATTATGTTGTTGTGTCCGACATATTCCAACTAATAAGTTTCAAGTTTTTATTACACAACCTTCATTAATTTTCTAACCGCTAAATCATTTTAAGTATATTGAACTTTTAACATTAGATATTTTATATTTTTTAAAATAAGTTTAACAATAATATTACATGAATTAAAGATGTTGTCGTTTGTGACTAATTTTTTAAATAATTATTTATATTTTAGTCAATGTTTTATGATAAGATATTATGCAATGTGAACATATTTCCTGCCTGCGAATGCACGATTCGACATCAAAGTTGCCCTCAAAGACTTGTGAATTATCCCACCTTCTTTATATCTTGTATCCATTAACACACCAAGTTACTTAATCCTGTCTAGTTCTAATAAAATAACGTCCTCGTTTTCTTGCCTTTAGATGCTGCCCACGTTTGGGTGATGTTACATTCCTTCAAACGGAAAAACTTCATCGTTTTCAACATAGTACCCGTGTCCCGTGCTGTTACTGGTGTAATATGCACCGAAGCTATAACCGCTGTGACACACCACCAAGACGTCACACAAACTTAAGATCAACTGATCCAGAGCGGCGTCACCGAACCCTTCACATACGTCATTTCCACTTCGCTGACGATCTATGTGAAATATTTTCCCGCCATAATCTATAAACCTTTTCCCGAACTTGTTGCGAGATCTGATCCGGATGTTGATGTAGTCGGTTGCCACGAAGAACATGGCGTCACCTTCTGTGTCCTTGGACTGCATAAATTTCAGTAGGGTTGGGATTTCACTTAAGCGGACCCTAACATAATGACCATCCATGGGGATCGATGGGTTTCCGCCCATTCTGACATGCGCACAGATGAGTTTCGAATCCCCTACATCAAATAACGGTTTTATCTCTGAGGTCTTGACTTGAGACGGAGACATCAGACCTTTCCTGCCTAAGAACTTACTGCCCACAACGTGTTCTAAATGAGTCATGAGTTTTGGAGACGGTTGCATGAGTTCATGCCAGGCCCAGTGAAATCTGTCTCGCTTATCTCGTAAACCATTCCATTGGTCAGTTAGGTTCGAATAGAACGGGTTGATGACCAAAGGTTCAGATATGTCGTAATTTGTTCTAAAGTAGAGGACTTTCTGTGGATATTTCTGGTTGAAATCACCTTCAGACAACTGTTTCACGAACTCATCCCCTACTTTACAGAACGTCAGGAAGGAAAGTGTATTTTTATTATTGGGTGGTTCTAGCTCCGTCATGTTGGGCTGCCATTGGTAGTTTCTGGGTGTGTAAAAGTTGTCAAAATTACAAGGACTGGACATGACCATGTAGAACTGCCGATTACTGAGCCTGGCTAATAGGAAGAATGACGTTATGGTTCTCTGCCTGTCTCCGATGCCACCACAAAGCCCATGCCCGTCACAGATATACACTAGATACCGTTTTTCAACTCCATCGGGAACTTCCGGTTTAGATATTGAAGGGGGCAAAACGCTTGGTGTTGAAGAAGTGGGTTTGATTTGTCGCGTAGTATTTTTGGTTTTCCTTTCGAATGAAACTTTTCTGTCCTCAAATTTGAAATTGAAATGTATTGTTGGAAGAGTTTCTTCTAAGAATGGCAACCGTTGTGTTGTATAACTTTGATGCTGGCTTGTATTTGATAACTTGTCTAATTTTGGTGATTGTGTAGAAAAATGGTTTAACAAATTTTGTTGCTTTTGAGCTGCTGTTCCTATTTCGGAAAGATTGTTGAATCCGCTGATGTTAGAGTTAAGATTCATTAATTTGTCCTTCATTTCGTTTACGGCCATGACAATGCTGGTCTGTGGGCTGTAAAGTTTGTAGATCACAACTGCTGTCATAGCAAATAGGGCGATGCAGGCAAAGCGGGTGACAGTCGCTCTTTTCGTCAACTATAAAGAGAAAATATTTTTTAATCAACAACTTGCAGTTCGTTTTTTTTAAAAAAATATTTATGCAACATTGTTTTAAACTTTCTTTGGACGTGACCTCGAGGGCCTAGCCACGGGTTTTAATTTGCAAACTGCCATCATTATTATTTCCTTAGTTCATGGGGTCTTCACATTTAATATTTACTTTGTTGTATTGCTTTTATGTAACAAACTTTTTACTATTTATTAAACGAATTGTTATTTTAAAATTTTTTAAACATTGATAGCAGTTTTACTCTATATATTGGCATGTAAATATTGCAAATAACGTTTAATAATTTTAAAAAACGTAAAAAAACAAGTTTTTCACAATAAATCCTTTATGTACGAGACGTAACTAAAAGAATGTTCATAATAATACGCAGCGCAAGACCATCCAAAAATACAAAATTGTAGTTATGTCTCGTAAAACGTGTTTAATATAATGTGCACCGATCAGGAATATGTTTATAAAAAGTGTTGTCAATAAAGTACGCACCTTATTGCGCGACAGAAAGGTTGTTCAATATAATACGCACCGCGACACTCTATCTCAAAAAATAACGTGATACATAGAGATAAATAAAATAATCTAAAAATTCAATAACTTAATTACGGTACATGCGATTGATCTGAAATTTTGATACATAGTTTTTATCATCGCCACAAAACTGCCTGCAAAATTTCAGCTCGCTAGCTCACGAAGAAGTGGGTTAAAAATTGATCCGAAGTTTTGGCGACCGACAATCAAGCAAGCAAGCAATCAAGGGTTCAAACAAACAGACACCACGAGTTAATATAAAGGATTTAAAAACAGAGACGCTACCCAAAGCTAAAGTTCCTCAGAAGTATTCTATATATGTTTGTAATAAAACAGATGACATGTTTCAGCAAAAAATGGACGAAGAGAGTTAAAATTAATTAAATCTTTGTTTCGTCACTTTATAATTTCTATTTAGGAAAAGAGCACACACAAAACAGTGCTATGTGAGTGCCAAATACTAACAAGTAGCAACATTCCAATGAAAGTGCATAAAAGAAAAACAAACATAAAAATGCTGTAATTTGGAATGTGTGGGACTTTTACTTAGATCAATTATTAAAAAGGGAAATTGGAAAAATTATATACTCGATTTGTTCTTAAAAAATACACAAGGACTAGATTGTGAAATAATCCCTGGACTATGTGACCATGATATAGTTAGGGTAACCAATACAATAACGACGAAATTATGCAAGGTACCTAGAAGAATGATTTTTCTCTGGATTTCAAAAAACGCTTTCAGGATTTTTTTGTGTCTTCACCTTTCTCTGTGAAACCCGATGATGCTCCAGTCCATCTGCAACTGGGACTCTTGGAGTGATGCTGGATGTCGCAGCAGACGACAACGGCTTTTTCTACTTGCATTTTACCGGCAGCTGGATTATGACATATTCCAAGAAATTCGATCATTTGCTAAGAAAATGCTCAGCTTGTTTGGCTCAACATGTGTGAGCAGATACTCTCAGATATGAATTTTAACGAGAACCATGTAAGGACGAGACTAGTGACTCTCACCTGTGTGATATCATACTTATCAAACTAGTGACTCTCACCTGTGTGATATCATACTTATCAAACTAGTGACTCTCACCTGTGTGATATCATACTTATCAAACTAGTGACTCTCACCTGTGTGATATCATACTTATCAAACTAGTGACTCTCACCTGTGTGATATCATACTTATCAAACTAGTGACTCTCACCTGTGTGATATCATACTTATCAAACTAGTGACTCTCACCTGTGTGATATCATACTTATCAAACTAGTGACTCTCACCTGTGTGATATCATACTTATCAAACTAGTGACTCTCACCTGTGTGTGATATCATACTTATCAAACTAGTGACTCTCACCTGTGTGATATCATACTTATCAAACTAGTGACTCTCACCTGTGTGATATCATACTTATCAAACTAGTGACTCTCACCTGTGTGATATCATACTTATCAAACTAGTGACTCTCACCTGTGTGATATCATACTTATCAAACTAGTGACTCTCACCTGTGTGATATCATACTTATCAAACTAGTGACTCTCACCTGTGTGATATCATACTTATCAAACTAGTGACTCTCACCTGTGTGATATCATACTTATCAAACTAGTGACTCTCACCTGTGTGATATCATACTTATCAAACTAGTGACTCTCACCTGTGTGATATCATACTTATCAAACTAGTGACTCTCACCTGTGTGATATCATACTTATCAAACTAGTGACTCTCACCTGTGTGATATCATACTTATCAAACTAGTGACTCTCACCTGTGTGATATCATACTTATCAAACTAGTGACTCTCACCTGTGTGATATCATACTTATCAAACTAGTGACTCTCACCTGTGTGATATCATACTTATCAAACTAGTGACTCTCACCTGTGTGATATCATACTTATCAAACTAGTGACTCTCACCTGTGTGATATCATACTTATCAAACTAGTGACTCTCACCTGTGTGATATCATACTTATCAAACTAGTGACTCTCACCTGTGTGATATCATACTTATCAAACTAGTGACTCTCACCTGTGTGATATCATACTTATCAAACTAGTGACTCTCACCTGTGTGATATCATACTTATCAAACTAGTGACTCTCACCTGTGTGATATCATACTTATCAAACTAGTGACTCTCACCTGTGTGATATCATACTTATCAAACTAGTGACTCTCACCTGTGTGATATCATACTTATCAAACTAGTGACTCACGATACATACTTATCAAACTAGTGACTCTCACCTGTGTGATATCATACTTATCAAACTAGTGACTCTCACCTGTGTGATATCATACTTATCAAACTAGTGACTCTCACCTGTGTGATATCATACTTATCAAACTAGTGACTCTCACCTGTGTGATATCATACTTATCAAACTAGTGACTCTCACCTGTGTGATATCATACTTATCAAACTAGTGACTCTCACCTGTGTGATATCATACTTATCAAACTAGTGACTCTCACCTGTGTGATATCATACTTATCAAACTAGTGACTCTCACCTGTGTGATATCATACTTATCAAACTAGTGACTCTCACCTGTGTGATATCATACTTATCAAACTAGTGACTCTCACCTGTGTGATATCATACTTATCAAACTAGTGACTCTCACCTGTGTGATATCATACTTATCAAACTAGTGACTCTCACCTGTGTGATATCATACTTATCAAACTAGTGACTCTCACCTGTGTGATATCATACTTATCAAACTAGTGACTCTCACCTGTGTGATATCATACTTATCAAACTAGTGACTCTCACCTGTGTGATATCATACTTATCAAACTAGTGACTCTCACCTGTGTGATATCATACTTATCAAACTAGTGACTCTCACCTGTGTGATATCATACTTATCAAACTAGTGACTCTCACCTGTGTGATATCATACTTATCAAACTAGTGACTCTCACCTGTGTGATATCATACTTATCAAACTAGTGACTCTCACCTGTGTGATATCATACTTATCAAACTAGTGACTCTCACCTGTGTGATATCATACTTATCAAACTAGTGACTCTCACCTGTGTGATATCATACTTATCAAACTAGTGACTCTCACCTGTGTGATATCATACTTATCAAACTAGTGACTCTCACCTGTGTGATATCATACTTATCAAACTAGTGACTCTCACCTGTGTGATATCATACTTATCAAACTAGTGACTCTCACCTGTGTGATATCATACTTATCAAACTAGTGACTCTCACCTGTGTGATATCATACTTATCAAACTAGTGACTCTCACCTGTGTGATATCATACTTATCAAACTAGTGACTCTCACCTGTGTGATATCATACTTATCAAACTAGTGACTCTCACCTGTGTGATATCATACTTATCAAACTAGTGACTCTCACCTGTGTGATATCATACTTATCAAACTAGTGACTCTCACCTGTGTGATATCATACTTATCAAACTAGTGACTCTCACCTGTGTGATATCATACTTATCAAACTAGTGACTCTCACCTGTGTGATATCATACTTATCAAACTAGTGACTCTCACCTGTGTGATATCATACTTATCAAACTAGTGACTCTCACCTGTGTGATATCATACTTATCAAACTAGTGACTCTCACCTGTGTGATATCATACTTATCAAACTAGTGACTCTCACCTGTGTGATATCATACTTATCAAACTAGTGACTCTCACCTGTGTGATATCATACTTATCAAACTAGTGACTCTCACCTGTGTGATATCATACTTATCAAACTAGTGACTCTCACCTGTGTGATATCATACTTATCAAACTAGTGACTCTCACCTGTGTGATATCATACTTATCAAACTAGTGACTCTCACCTGTGTGATATCATACTTATCAAACTAGTGACTCTCACCTGTGTGATATCATACTTATCAAACTAGTGACTCTCACCTGTGTGATATCATACTTATCAAACTAGTGACTCTCACCTGTGTGATATCATACTTATCAAACTAGTGACTCTCACCTGTGTGATATCATACTTATCAAACTAGTGACTCTCACCTGTGTGATATCATACTTATCAAACTAGTGACTCTCACCTGTGTGATATCATACTTATCAAACTAGTGACTCTCACCTGTGTGATATCATACTTATCAAACTAGTGACTCTCACCTGTGTGATATCATACTTATCAAACTAGTGACTCTCACCTGTGTGATATCATACTTATCAAACTAGTGACTCTCACCTGTGTGATATCATACTTATCAAACTAGTGACTCTCACCTGTGTGATATCATACTTATCAAACTAGTGACTCTCACCTGTGACTCATGTGTGATATCATACTTATCAAACTAGTGACTCTCACCTGTGTGATATCATACTTATCAAACTAGTGACTCTCACCTGTGTGATATCATACTTATCAAACTAGTGACTCTCACCTGTGTGATATCATACTTATCAAACTAGTGACTCTCACCTGTGTGATATCATACTTATCAAACTAGTGACTCTCACCTGTGTGATATCATACTTATCAAACTAGTGACTCTCACCTGTGTGATATCATACTTATCAAACTAGTGACTCTCACCTGTGTGATATCATACTTATCAAACTAGTGACTCTCACCTGTGTGATATCATACTTATCAAACTAGTGACTCTCACCTGTGTGATATCATACTTATCAAACTAGTGACTCTCACCTGTGTGATATCATACTTATCAAACTAGTGACTCTCACCTGTGTGATATCATACTTATCAAACTAGTGACTCTCACCTGTGTGATATCATACTTATCAAACTAGTGACTCTCACCTGTGTGATATCATACTTATCAAACTAGTGACTCTCACCTGTGTGATATCATACTTATCAAACTAGTGACTCTCACCTGTGTGATATCATACTTATCAAACTAGTGACTCTCACCTGTGTGATATCATACTTATCAAACTAGTGACTCTCACCTGTGTGATATCATACTTATCAAACTAGTGACTCTCACCTGTGTGATATCATACTTATCAAACTAGTGACTCTCACCTGTGTGATATCATACTTATCAAACTAGTGACTCTCACCTGTGTGATATCATACTTATCAAACTAGTGACTCTCACCTGTGTGATATCATACTTATCAAACTAGTGACTCTCACCTGTGTGATATCATACTTATCAAACTAGTGACTCTCACCTGTGTGATATCATACTTATCAAACTAGTGACTCTCACCTGTGTGATATCATACTTATCAAACTAGTGACTCTCACCTGTGTGATATCATACTTATCAAACTAGTGACTCTCACCTGTGTGATATCATACTTATCAAACTAGTGACTCTCACCTGTGTGATATCATACTTATCAAACTAGTGACTCTCACCTGTGTGATATCATACTTATCAAACTAGTGACTCTCACCTGTGTGATATCATACTTATCAAACTAGTGACTCTCACCTGTGTGATATCATACTTATCAAACTAGTGACTCTCACCTGTGTGATATCATACTTATCAAACTAGTGACTCTCACCTGTGTGATATCATACTTATCAAACTAGTGACTCTCACCTGTGTGATATCATACTTATCAAACTAGTGACTCTCACCTGTGTGATATCATACTTATCAAACTAGTGACTCTCACCTGTGTGATATCATACTTATCAAACTAGTGACTCTCACCTGTGTGATATCATACTTATCAAACTAGTGACTCTCACCTGTGTGATATCATACTTATCAAACTAGTGACTCTCACCTGTGTGATATCATACTTATCAAACTAGTGACTCTCACCTGTGTGATATCATACTTATCAAACTAGTGACTCTCACCTGTGTGATATCATACTTATCAAACTAGTGACTCTCACCTGTGTGATATCATACTTATCAAACTAGTGACTCTCACCTGTGTGATATCATACTTATCAAACTAGTGACTCTCACCTGTGTGATATCATACTTATCAAACTAGTGACTCTCACCTGTGTGATATCATACTTATCAAACTAGTGACTCTCACCTGTGTGATATCATACTTATCAAACTAGTGACTCTCACCTGTGTGATATCATACTTATCAAACTAGTGACTCTCACCTGTGTGATATCATACTTATCAAACTAGTGACTCTCACCTGTGTGATATCATACTTATCAAACTAGTGACTCTCACCTGTGTGATATCATACTTATCAAACTAGTGACTCTCACCTGTGTGATATCATACTTATCAAACTAGTGACTCTCACCTGTGTGATATCATACTTATCAAACTAGTGACTCTCACCTGTGTGATATCATACTTATCAAACTAGTGACTCTCACCTGTGTGATATCATACTTATCAAACTAGTGACTCTCACCTGTGTGATATCATACTTATCAAACTAGTGACTCTCACCTGTGTGATATCATACTTATCAAACTAGTGACTCTCACCTGTGTGATATCATACTTATCAAACTAGTGACTCTCACCTGTGTGATATCATACTTATCAAACTAGTGACTCTCACCTGTGTGATATCATACTTATCAAACTAGTGACTCTCACCTGTGTGATATCATACTTATCAAACTAGTGACTCTCACCTGTGTGATATCATACTTATCAAACTAGTGACTCTCACCTGTGTGATATCATACTTATCAAACTAGTGACTCTCACCTGTGTGATATCATACTTATCAAACTAGTGACTCTCACCTGTGTGATATCATACTTATCAAACTAGTGACTCTCACCTGTGTGATATCATACTTATCAAACTAGTGACTCTCACCTGTGTGATATCATACTTATCAAACTAGTGACTCTCACCTGTGTGATATCATACTTATCAAACTAGTGACTCTCACCTGTGTGATATCATACTTATCAAACTAGTGACTCTCACCTGTGTGATATCATACTTATCAAACTAGTGACTCTCACCTGTGTGATATCATACTTATCAAACTAGTGACTCTCACCTGTGTGATATCATACTTATCAAACTAGTGACTCTCACCTGTGTGATATCATACTTATCAAACTAGTGACTCTCACCTGTGTGATATCATACTTATCAAACTAGTGACTCTCACCTGTGTGATATCATACTTATCAAACTAGTGACTCTCACCTGTGTGATATCATACTTATCAAACTAGTGACTCTCACCTGTGTGATATCATACTTATCAAACTAGTGACTCTCACCTGTGTGATATCATACTTATCAAACTAGTGACTCTCACCTGTGTGATATCATACTTATCAAACTAGTGACTCTCACCTGTGTGATATCATACTTATCAAACTAGTGACTCTCACCTGTGTGATATCATACTTATCAAACTAGTGACTCTCACCTGTGTGATATCATACTTATCAAACTAGTGACTCTCACCTGTGTGATATCATACTTATCAAACTAGTGACTCTCACCTGTGTGATATCATACTTATCAAACTAGTGACTCTCACCTGTGTGATATCATACTTATCAAACTAGTGACTCTCACCTGTGTGATATCATACTTATCAAACTAGTGACTCTCACCTGTGTGATATCATACTTATCAAACTAGTGACTCTCACCTGTGTGATATCATACTTATCAAACTAGTGACTCTCACCTGTGTGATATCATACTTATCAAACTAGTGACTCTCACCTGTGTGATATCATACTTATCAAACTAGTGACTCTCACCTGTGTGATATCATACTTATCAAACTAGTGACTCTCACCTGTGTGATATCATACTTATCAAACTAGTGACTCTCACCTGTGTGATATCATACTTATCAAACTAGTGACTCTCACCTGTGTGATATCATACTTATCAAACTAGTGACTCTCACCTGTGTGATATCATACTTATCAAACTAGTGACTCTCACCTGTGTGATATCATACTTATCAAACTAGTGACTCTCACCTGTGTGATATCATACTTATCAAACTAGTGACTCTCACCTGTGTGATATCATACTTATCAAACTAGTGACTCTCACCTGTGTGATATCATACTTATCAAACTAGTGACTCTCACCTGTGTGATATCATACTTATCAAACTAGTGACTCTCACCTGTGTGATATCATACTTATCAAACTAGTGACTCTCACCTGTGTGATATCATACTTATCAAACTAGTGACTCTCACCTGTGTGATATCATACTTATCAAACTAGTGACTCTCACCTGTGTGATATCATACTTATCAAACTAGTGACTCTCACCTGTGTGATATCATACTTATCAAACTAGTGACTCTCACCTGTGTGATATCATACTTATCAAACTAGTGACTCTCACCTGTGTGATATCATACTTATCAAACTAGTGACTCTCACCTGTGTGATATCATACTTATCAAACTAGTGACTCTCACCTGTGTGATATCATACTTATCAAACTAGTGACTCTCACCTGTGTGATATCATACTTATCAAACTAGTGACTCTCACCTGTGTGATATCATACTTATCAAACTAGTGACTCTCACCTGTGTGATATCATACTTATCAAACTAGTGACTCTCACCTGTGTGATATCATACTTATCAAACTAGTGACTCTCACCTGTGTGATATCATACTTATCAAACTAGTGACTCTCACCTGTGTGATATCATACTTATCAAACTAGTGACTCTCACCTGTGTGATATCATACTTATCAAACTAGTGACTCTCACCTGTGTGATATCATACTTATCAAACTAGTGACTCTCACCTGTGTGATATCATACTTATCAAACTAGTGACTCTCACCTGTGTGATATCATACTTATCAAACTAGTGACTCTCACCTGTGTGATATCATACTTATCAAACTAGTGACTCTCACCTGTGTGATATCATACTTATCAAACTAGTGACTCTCACCTGTGTGATATCATACTTATCAAACTA
>CALYLW010002347.1:0-54369 GCA_944989445.1 Ampullaceana balthica | reverse complement strand
ATAAAACAAACCCGTAAAAACAAAGTTTTTGACTATAAATCCCTTATATATGAGACATAACTAACAGTATTGATTATTTTCAAACATTTACAGACTGACACCGAGTGATGTCCCTTGTCTTTAATAAATGGGGGTGGGATGTGAGGGGGTGTCGGCACGACGGTCGGCGTCAACACGACGGTCGGCGTCAACTCAAACTCACGTGAAAACAATAACAAACAGTGAATTTTGAATTACATACCTCATAAACTAAAAATGCATTAATTTAATTACGGTACGTTCGATCGATCTGAAATTTTGATACGATGCATTGTTAGGTCAGACGGGTCCGTGTGCCAAATTTCAGTTCGATCGGATCATGGGAAGTGGGTCATTTTTGACTTCTGTTTTTCCGCCCGCCCGCCCGCCGAGCCCAAGACAGAGACGGCCGCGAAGTTAATATAAGGGATTTAATAAAACAAACCCGTAAAAACAAAGTTTTTGACTATAAATCCCTTATATATGAGACATAACTAACAGTATTGATTATTTTCAAACATTTACAGACTGAATCTGTCTTAACACAAGTTTGCTTCATAACCCTAGGGGGGGAGGGGTGGGGGGGAGGGGTGGGTGGGAGGGGGAGAGGGGAAAAGTCTGGTCACCGATTCGCTTGACCGAGCTCAGAGTGACACGTAAAATGTAAACAAAAGCGCACCGTCGTTTCGTTGGGTCGCCTCAATGCTCAAACTTTCACGTGGCAAAAAAACAATAACAAATCGTGATTTTAAATTACATACCTCATATAAGGATAAACTAAAAATGCATTAATTTAATTACGGTACGTTCGATCGATCTGAAATTTTGATACGATGCATTGTTAGGTAAGACGGGTCCGTGTGCCAAATTTCAGTTCGATCGGATCATTGGAAGTGGGTCATTTTCAACTTTTGTTTTTCCGCCCGCCGAGCCCATGAGATGATGACAGACAGAGAGACAGAGGGAGAGAGAGAGACGCCGGTGAAGTTAATATAAGGGATTTAAAAACAGAGACGATTTGGGTTTTTTTAAATACAAAAATGTGTAAAAAGAAATACAATGATAAAATCAATTTTCAGATTTTCAGCTAAGCGTAAAAAAATGGCTTGATAAATATTTTATGCTTGGATTTTTCAATAACTTAAAAAATATATATATATATATATATATAATAAATAAAATTTAATAACCACAAAGAATCTGATAAATAATTACTATTTATTTGTAACAGAAAAATAATTATATATTATTCAGTTGTTGTCATATCTGAATGCATTAACATAACCATCATCACAACAGCTGTTTCGTTATTTTGTTTGTTTGTTGTGACTGGCCTAAATGCTCGCCACTCCAGTTATCTAACAGGTTCACTGAGTTCTAAAAATGCTGCAATCGATTCCAATTAAATCATCATCAATTACCGATTACCCATGGTGGAAGGGATGTGAGGTATGAGACGGCATAGGTCAGGACAGCAGCTGTTAGATGGCGTGCACGGTAGACAGCAGCTGTTAGATGCCGTGTATTGTAGACAACAGCTGTTAGATGGCGTGCACAGTAGACAGCAGCTGTTAGATGGCGTGCACAGTAGACAGCAGCTGCTAGATGGCGTGCACAGTAGACAGCAGCTGTTAGATGGCGTGCACAGTAGACAGACCAACAGCACGCCCTCAAGTCTCCCCCTCTTTTACATGACGATTTGAATCCAAAGTTAACGTGCTTGCTTTGGAGCGTAATTACTTTTTAAATTAAGGACAACCAGTGGCGTAGCTAGAACTTTTGCCGCCCGGGGCGGTCTCCAATTTGCCGCCCTTTTTAGGGGCCGTCCATAAATGACGTCACGCACCTAGGGGGGGGAGTCACATATGTTTGTGACGATGTGTAACGAGGGTGGGGGTGTTTAAGAAATGTGACGTCACGTCAAAACGCGCAACTTTAAATAAATTCCCACTTAAATATTTGATTACTGACACTTTATTTAATGACGTTTATGTAAAACGCGTGTTACGATATAACAATGCAGCCTTACACTTAAAACTTACTTAAATTGCATAAATTTAATTTGAAGCATGCTCATTTTCAAACAGAAAATACGGCTTTTATTGGTCAAAGCTTTGTGACGTCTTATTGAAGAAGGGGTCTAAGTTTTTGTGACGAGGGGGAGAGGTGAAGTATCAGCCAAAATAGCGTGACGTCATTTATGGACGGCCACTTAGTCGATTATATTATGGTTTTTAAAAATTAATAAACATGATAAGATAATTGTAATTAAAACGAAGTAAAGGTAGGGAACATGTTTACCATTGCATGCCATATTTATGTAAGCAGTAATAAAAGAGGCCGCATAAGATTTTATACCTATAAATACACATTTATAAAAATACAAGATACTTTTCTAAAGGCCACAAGAAAGTTACTGAGGTCGCAGGCATGAGACAAAACATATTCCAAATTTACACCCAAAAAAGAACATTACCAAATACTATTCTTTTATTTTGTATTTATAAATATATGATTTTTTTTTACAAACAAAGTAATTGTGTACATTAGCAGTGGCGTAACAACGGCTTGGCATTGGGGCAGTTGCCAAGTGCGCCGGCCTGCGCCAGTTCAAAAGGGCGCCGCTAAATCTCTAATTTTTAAATTTTTATTTAAATAAAAGTCGCCAAAAATAAATTAGGCAAGGGCATTAAAAACCCAGTTACGCCTCTGTACATTAGTATGCAAACATATTTATACATTTACTTTCCTAACTTTCATAATAAAAAAATTGTGTATTATGCTATCAAAATTAAAATTATTTGTAATATCTTGTTCTATGGACAGTATTGCAAGATTTTGTTGTCTTTAATCGCTCATTGTGGAACAAAGATAATTTTTTTTTATCAAATTCAGTTTGGAGAAGCTCCTTTCACAACTAGCGACACTGATAGCAATAGTTTAAAAAATTCATAGCAAAATTACAATATTGGGTACAGAATTTTCCAACATATACTGTTAAATAAATTTTAATAGACAAGGGGAATTCCCCGTTTTTCTAACATAATGCCTCTTCTTGTAGTGTAGGTACAGCCATATAACCTGGATCCTTTTTCTTTCCATATTGAACTGTCAATGTCAATAAAGTAATTTATTTGATGTTCAAATGCTTCATTTAGTAGGTTACATGGTATTACATGTATATACGAATATTTTCTTGCTAGGACATCCAACTCATAAAAGCGTTATTTTATTTTATTTTATAATTCCAGCCATGGATAAAAATATTTCTCGTTGTACTTCTAAAGATAAAATCTCGTCTTGTGAATTTTCCTTACTCATACTTTTTTCTCCTTCTAACTAGGCATTCAGTTGATATCTACATCTCTTCACAAGTTGTTTGGCTCATATAACAGCATTTTGTATTAGCACATTCCCTTTGCATTAATTAAAAAAATGATGGGTTCCCATAAATTGAGATAACATAGAAGAGAAATAGATTCCATTGAATTGAGTAAAATTTCCAGCATCTGATCTCGTGTTCCTAGTTACTTCTTCAGATGTCAATTTTTCCAAGACGCTTGAAAGTTTAAAATAAGTCTTTGTCGAAATTATTATGCCTATTGTGGTGTTTATTAACAGAGAAATTTGAATATTTACATATTCTTGTCATAAATCTTAATAATTTTCCATAAAATAGCCGAATTCAATTTTTTTTTACATTACTATTACTTTAATTTGATAGGCGTAACATGCTTACTGAATAACAGTATTTTATTGAAAAACACAAACTATTTGTGCTACTTTAATGCAATAAAAACAAAATAAATTTAATTTTTAATAACTTACCTTACAACAATTTACTGAAAACTGAAACAGTAATATAAACTTACTACTTGCAAGTTAAATACAATATTTTGAACCACCATGCCTTGTAGGAACTTGTTCGCGCATCATTCTGCAAATGTCGAAATTCCACGTAAAAACGTCGTGGCGATATTAATAGCACACATTATTCGGCCCAGCGGTGGTATGTTTTTGGGTAGTTTTCTTATAAAAGCGTCATCTGTGACTTATACCGCTTAGTTTTCCAAACAAATGGATAATTTTTTTTGAGCGATTAAAAATTTTTGAACGGTTTTGCGTTAGTTATAATATCCACTGTGTAATCAAACAAATGTTGTTCGAATCCGTTAATTAAGACTCAAATTACGACTATTTTTGTTTCACCTTGGTTTTCCCCTTTCAAAAGAACAAGGGCGGTTGTCGGAAATGGCTGTTCTTTTCAAATGCCCACAAATGCCGCCCCTAAATGAGTGCCCCCCGGGGCGGACCCCCCCCCTCCCCCCCTAGCTACGCCACTGAGGACAACAAATGGATAAAAAATACATAGTCTTATTTACCCCCCCCCCTTTTTCCCACACACATGTGCTAATTGTGATAATTTTTGGAATCTTACTGTTCCCCTCTTTTACGTCATAAAATACAAGATACACAAAAAAATTGTGTGATCAAAACAATTAAAAGGTTCCCCGACAAAACGGCCCCGAACAAAACGGCCCCGACAATTGGGCCCCGACATAACAGCCGCGACAAAACGGCCCTGGACTAATACATAGACTAATAGTAAAATATACAATCAAATATTACATTCGTATTTTTACTCACCTATTCAGTGTCAGGATTAGCTCACAAGAAACAATAATAATGACATCACAAGAGTGAATTTTATGGCCTTTACGTGAAACGGTACCAATCACTGTTTTTTGTTAACAAGAAACAATATAATGAATCACAAGAAATAAGTTTACAATTTTACCATTTTTTAAAAATGTGAAAAAGTTGACAAAAGCTTAAAATGCAAAAAAATAAAAATAAAGTTTTTGTTAAAAAATGTTAACTATTTGTCTGGGGCTGTTTTGACCGGGGCCGTTATGTCGGGGTCGTTTTGTCGGGGCCGTTTTGACGGGTCACCCAATTAAACGCTTCATTAACAGACTAATGTCTTCAGTACACATAACCTAACCTAGCTGGAAGCATTAGCCGAAACGTCTATCTTATCTTATCTGTTTACAGACGCTCCTTCTATACAGAAGATTATTGCGTCCTACGCTTATCTATGGTTTGTGTTTAGTCCTGCATTTTTATTAGAGATTTAAATGTTGATAAAGTGTTGGTTTTCCTGGATTCTTCAGGCAACGTGTGTATTAGTCTATTAATAGAGCTTTAAATAATTGTTTTGATTACACAATTCGTTTGTGTATGTTGAATGTTATTCAAAAGTTTTATTGCAGTTCTATTCTACATGATATATTGCGTCACATTTTAGTGAAAGGACAAGTAAGCTTTAAATAACACTTCATTAAAAAACAAAAGCAAAGAAAGGCTGAAAGTTGACAGAGGACAATTACATTGATTACTAGATGTAGACCCTCTCTCTTACCAAACCCTCCATAGAGGCGGCAAGCTAATTGCCGCGTCCTTCCATACATAGTCTCCTAGTTCAGTTGACAATTCCTGCCCTAATTATATATAGAAAAAAAAGCGCCACCGTGGTTTGGGTATAGTTAAGTAACTACTGCCAAACTAACACACCAAACTGTGGTGTGACCTCGAGTGAACTTTCCATCCACTTACGTCCCCTGACCAAATATGCATTACTGTTAATTAATTTGAAAGAATCTATATATAAATATATATCTATATATCTATAGATAAATCTCTTCGTTGGACCATGCGAGACACCACGACGCAAGTGTGTGCAACCGAGCATGACGAATGACCCTCGCTGGGGTCGACCAATGTATCGAGACCAACAATGGTCCTTGCGTTTCACTTGCATTGTTCCTTCACAGAATAACGTGACATTTGTAGTGTACTGGTTATCACGTCCGCCTCAACCGTGGAAGGTACTGGGTTCAAGCCCCAGCGAAAACTTTTTTTTAAAATTTGTTTTTAAATATGTCTGTGCCCGTACTTTTACCCCTTTATTGCCAATACTAGCTGACCCGCGGCGTAGCATACGCTACTAATGATTTAGTGACGGGTGAAGATTTCCTGGAAGACACAGTTGTCAAAATGGGGTGGGTTTTGGACAAACGACTGTGAGTGAATGAAAAGAAGGAACTCTGGAGAGACCCGCGGCGTAGCATACTTGCTCATCATAGATAGTGCAAAGAACGGTTGTGAGAGTATAGACACAAAAAGCAGCACTATGTAAATAAAAAATAGCGAGTAAACGTAAAGACATGCACACTGAGGTTGTTGTTACACGCCTCCTATTTATTACTACCATCCCTTAAACATAAACTGTGATTGGCCAACCCTAGCGAGGGTTAGTCATATTTAGTATTTAGGGTTGTTAATTGCGTGTTATTGTTGCTTTTTTTTTGGAAAGCCGATTATCGATTATGTAATTCCGATTTTAAACCAATTATCGTTTTATAGCTGATCTTCATAGAAGTTAGGGGTGTACCGAATTTCGCCTGCAATTGTCTCGAAACCAACAATGAGTTCAATCGCGTTGTTATGATTTCTTCGTGCCGTAGTTTGTGTCCGTTCTTCCCCCACCCCCATTCTTTGCACTATCCATGAGCAAGTCTGCGGCGGATGCTACGCCGCGGGGCGTATCTAGTTCCAATTAGTTTCAGATCCATCGCCTCGGTACGCCACCACATACTCCTGTCACGCCAATGGACTATTCAAACACATGTATTTCAATTTCAAACCCACACCACTGATTTGTTACATCTACAATACTTAATTCCTGTTAAAAAATAATTTAAAAAAAAGCAATAACCAAACACTTTTGAATTGCTTTTTTTTAGGGCTGCGGAAATTAACGATTAATTTTTTTTAACGATTAATCGAACCACCACTTAAAAATGTACTGGAAGTCAAAAAGAAAAATATTTCGGCCGATAAATATAAACTAATTTCTGGACGATTACAGGACATTTTTGTTTAAACTATTCACTTAGGTGATTGTTCAAAATGTTGATAAAGGTTGTTTCCATTGAGAGAAATCGTTTGCCTACCATGCAATGTTCCCTCTAAGTCTAAGCTCGTTGTTTCGTGTGCAAAGTTTTAAAATAATTCGTGTGCAAAGTTGCACAACGTTAATTTTTGTGCAATATTTTACAAAATGTTCTGCGTGGTGATTCTAAACTCCTGCGTGGCGTCAGTCAAATATCTGCGCAGCGGCGCTGCTTAAAGGGAACACTGCTGCCACGGTTCTAACACTTCGCTTACATATCACCTGCAAACCAAACATCCACTACAGCTTTAAAAACTTCAGTTGAGACAATCTAAAGCTATGTAAACGATTTTTCAGCTGGGTCAGTGGCGTAGCTAGGGTCATCTGCGCCCGGGGACATGACGCAAATTCTGCGCCCCTTCTCGGACCGACAGATACTAGTGAGCCCCCAAGAAATTTTTTAAAATTTTACGGTTTATATGGTTAATTTTCGAAGCATCTGGTATCTTAATGAAGTAGAATACAGACTAATAATTCTCTATGCGATTGTAAACAATTTATTTGAAGAAAAAAATAGACTCTACTAATTATACATGACTGGGATAGACATAGTCTACAAAAAAATTGATCCTCCATGATTTGACAGTCGCAAACTCGCCAATCACATTGTCAAAATTAATATTCTCAAGTATTTCTCTTTCGATGCAAGATCACTAAGACGAACTTGTCCCAATGAAGCATGTAAATAAGAAAAAATAAGCTTCAGTTTGCTGAAGGACCGCTCACAGCTTGAAATTGAAACAACAATTGTAAGAAGTATTTGCAGTGGAATGCACAGATTTGGAAATTCATCATCTCAATATGAAACAAAAAACCAAGAAGCTCCACAGGAGTTTCCGGTAGAACTTCAGTCCAGGAACTGAACAGCATTTTGTAGTCTCCGATTTCTGTGCACAATTCGTGACCATTGACGTCAGTGTCGTAGAAATTTCCAAAATCTTAGCAATTTTGACAAAGTGTATCGACATTTGTCTCAGCGAGAAGAGTTTTGACGTTTATTACAAATCCAAATTTGGTGTTTAAGATTTTTAGACAAAAACCTTATTGATATCTCTTGTTAGAGTCTATCAATTACGCAGTTCATAACACATGCAGTTTCTTCTTCTGTCAAAAGTCCTGCATCTCTTGCTAACTCTCCAGGTATCCTCCGATGTCGTCTAATCCTTCTGTCAAACTTGATTCCCCAAGTTGTGCATCTTGTTTTACATTGTCTATCGCAACTAGGCTAAAAAAATCACGAATGTTGACAAGTTCTTGTAACAGCGATTCAATATCAGATGCCGCTTCCTTGAAATTCATCGTAGGAACCTGCAACCGTTTCTGGACACGATCAATTTTCCCAGGTATGATTATTATGTCCAGAAATGTATCAAAACTAGGAAGTTTAAGATAAATATACCTGCCAGTAAAGTTTCTGCATCACTTCTGTTGTTAGGCGTCATAGTTGCATCTTCTGATAATTTTTCCAACAGCCCTATTACTTCATATAGTCTTTCATAAATATCTTTAACAGCTTCTGATCGTGCACTCCAGCATGTTTTAGACTCCCTCTTCACTGTGATTGGCACAATTCTTTTTAATTCTTCCCAACGAGTTGTTAACGAGAGAAAAACAAATATTTACTTTCAACTGTTAAAAAAACGTGATAACAGCTGGATCCTGTTTAGCTAGGGTTGCCAGATACACCTAAAAGGAGGGCATAATAAAACAATAAGGAGGACGACAAAGGAGGACATTTTGAATATTTCATTTGAGTCGTCCAGGATTAAACTTAAAGTCAGTACAATTTTATTGTGATAGCTGCCACTGTTCATGCAAGAGTCTTTAAAAACTGTTTATATTTGTCTTGTGCAAATGATTTAAGATTGCTGTATTGGTCAAACAATTGCACATCATCTACAATACCCTTCTCGTTCAAATACAATATACACGCCAAAAGGTCATCAAGTTTACATTCTATGATATTATCTAAGTACATCCAATTAAAGCATTGAAATTCAACAAAAGTTTTCAACCACTTTTCTAAGTAACTAATGCATGCTTCATACACCAACTTAACACCTGCCAAACTCTTCTCCTTGACCACTTTCCTTAGGTCTTCTCAATATCTCCTTGACTTTCAGTGAAATAAATGTCTCCTCCAATCTATTTTTCAAAACTTAAAGATTGTGTAAAGACGGCTCATAACCTCCATTACTGCTGTTTCTTGCATTTTATTTTCATTGACTGCGATATTTTTTAACCAAGAACTAGACTTTTTTAGTCTTTGTTTAGTTTTGTAAGTTTTAAAAATAGCCATTATCTATTTTTATTTAAAGTAAACATACGATGTAATAGTTTTAAAAACGATACATAAAAATTATAATATAAAATGTAAGAAAAGCCCGACATTTTAAACGATTTTAGCTTTGCCTGCTGGACAGAGAAAATTGAGCTAAAAAGGAGGACATGTCCTCCTTCTGCCGGTCGTCTGGCAACCCTAAGTTTAGCTGAGTTTAAGCTATGGTTGTCACAGTATGCAAACAATGCTCTGTGATTTCTGACACATATTTGCTGTTGAAGGCGGATATATGCCCAGTGATTACATCAGCATTGTTATGTTATTGTGACCGACTGTCGGCTAAAAAATATCATATTCCAGTTTCTCTACGATAACCATTTCAAGTCTTGCTGCGTCTTTGGAATGTATCTGAACAAAACCTAAAAATTATTCTTTAATGGTTAATTTTTTTAGTTTGAAAATCCACATGGCGCCCCTTAATGCTCAATGGGGGCGCCAAAATTATGCTTGCCAACTGGTTTGTAAAGAAGATATTTGTGGAGCTCAAAAATTCAATCTGGCAAACATATTTCAAATGTATTAGTTTACATCAAAACACATTTAAATAATTACTTTTAATACTCATTTTGGCGCCCCTTAACGTGGCGCCCGGGGACATATGTCCCCCCCCCTGAACCCCCCTAGCTACGCCACTGAGCTGGGTTGGTTATATTGTCAATAAGACCCGCTCATCACTTGAACCAAATAATGTCAATACACTTGTCTGTTTGCATTGTTAGTTAAAAGATGTCATATAAAGAAGACATTCCAGTGTTATTTTCGATTTTCGACAAGTAGCCCAAGTTTATTAAATGTTACTTATGACACGATACATTTCAATTTTTGGCTTTAATCGAAATTAACGATTAATTTTAAATTAATCGATAACAGCCCTACTTTTTTATGTTACGCACCAAATGTGTTTTTATAGAACTTAAGTCATTAATGAGGCGATTAAATATCACTATTCAACTGTTGCCCCGACCATGTTAATTATCTTATTGCAGGTTTCGCATTTTAAAGAATTTGTTTGTAACTTGTGATCCGAAAGAACAGTTCATATCTGCATGAATGTCACGTGAGAGTCACGATATTAGTGACAGGGAGGTCACATGGGTAGAAAGGGCGCGAAAGCAGTTGTCAGAGAGGAATGGCGAATGTGTGGCTGATGTCTCCACGTTGTGAAACCTCAAAGTCATGTTTCGGTATACATTGTGCATATTAAAGTTATTTTGTTGACAGCAGTATTTCAAGGATTTATTGCACGAAAGTTTGTATTGTGAGAACGCCTACAAAGTACATTAAAAATAAATACGTCGCCAAGAGTGGTGTGACATTGGTGTCAGAAGTGTCACACCCTTTTAAAACAAAAGTTGTTGCTGTCATATCTTCCCCCATCTCACGTCCAGGAGCGTAGTGTTTTATGGAATGGATGAGGCGGGATTTCGTCACCGGTTAGGTGACTGATCGTTGTTATGGGACGGCTGACAAGATAAATTAATGCACTGTTTCCTGCTGACGTTGCGGCTACAGACGCAAACATTTATATTAAGAGATTGATCTGTCAGATCGGATGCGCTTAGATCCTGACTCATGTGTGAAAGGCGGAGGTTTTGTATTTTTATTAAACCATCTTGAATTATAGTAATAATACTTTAATCGGCAGTTTCCACTAGTGACGTCATGACAAACAACGAGACAACAGACAACTATTTCAACAAAGGTCGCAAGCCCCAAAGAACTTAAACTATTTTGAAAAGGACTTCCATTTCGAGACCCAGTTTTAAAATTCATGAAATATTTTTTACTGTTTAAAAAAAAATAATTAATAAAAGCAATTAAAAGAAGTAGGCTAAAGTCTATATTTTGCTTATGATAAGAAATAATTGCCCCACATTTTAAGTCGTATTGGCTTGAGAAACACGAAGCCTAAATCTTATTGTTTTACACGCTTTTATTTAAGTCACACTGTTTGTATGTTGTATCCATCCATCCCTCCTTCAAATCTTGTAACGTAAAATTAAACCACTTCTGATGGTCCTAGAGATCTTAAAATTTTACCACATATAGATCGGGGATGACAATGCATAGTATTAAAATTTCAGATCGATCGAATGTACCGTAATTACATGAATGCAATTTTAGTTTTTAGTTTTTGTTTATATAAAATATCATCACTCGCATCAATGAACCATACCTCAATTCGCCATAGAGGGATACAATTAATCTCAATGTGTTGACGTCAGATGTGGGTGGTAAAGAGTTTTTATTATAACTTTAAAAAGAACTATCAACAAGAAGTCTTGCTGGCCGAAATATAAGCGTGATCGATTGCCGACATGGGGGTACGAGGTTCAATTTTCAGTTAGGGAAAATGTTTTTGTTTTTTTGTATTATACATAAATTTGTAATGAATAATCTTTCTTTTTACCACAATCACATTTAAGTTATTGAAAATAAAGTTTAACTAATTAAATTGAATTGATAAGGTCGAAAAATCAATTAAAAAAATGATGATACTAAAAAGTAGAAAAGAAAATAATGTAAAAAAATAATTTAAAAAAAAAGGACACGCTTTTATTTACATATAGAAAGTGCACTAAAAGGAAGAAAATACATTTTTTTTATATGAAATCAGGTGAAATCGGTGAACCTATCTACTGCACATAAAAGCGTGGGGCGCTATCACAACTCTCTATCGTGTACAAGGCTGCGAAACATAAAAACAAATTTGTATGAATATTAATAAACAGTAAAAGTTTCACAACTTTGATCATATAAATGCTACTATCACATTAATTAGAAATATTTATCTATATGTAAGAGAATAGTTGCAATGAGAAATGATTTGTGATGGGCGCCACACGCTTTAATGTGCAACAGATAGGTTCACCGATTTCCCCTGTTTTCATAGAAAAATTTTATTTTCTACTTTTTAGTGCACTTTCTACATGTAAATAAAAGCGTGTTCTTTTTAAAAAAACAAGATATTTTTACATTAATTTTAAAAAAATCATTTCTCTGCTTGCTCCTCAGACGGCTGTAATGCCTTATGTACTTGTTTGTGGTCAGGTTACAGGTCGCTGGAGCGCAACATCATTAAGGTTAGCGTACCGTAGTAACGGCAGATGCGTCTCTAGGGTTGGTGTCACCCGGTGCGGTAGCTCATGGTGTCACCCCCTCACGATTTACCACATAGACCTTGACCGAGTCAGCCAGTTCCAAATAACGGGAACATAAAGAATTTTACACAACGCTGTCGACCCTTGTGATTGTGATACCCGGTGCGGTCCGCACCCATGCTAGTGACGCCTTTGCGTAACGGCATCCGCTTCAATCTTACGTTTATTGTTACTCACTGTGTTGTGCCAAGTCACGCTGACGATATGCATTTTCACGGGTGTGGTGGAGAAACAAAAAAACAACAAAAAAACGTTTTTATGTGTGCGGGACAACGCTGTAATCAGATCAGGGTTTTCATATTTCAAGGATGTTGTTTTTATAGAGTTTGTCATTTCTCAAACTAGGAAACGTTATTTCTCATTACGTATTGTTACTATTTTCAAACAAGTTTTTTTTAAAAACAAATATATTTTTACTTTTTGATATTTTTTGTTAGTTTTTTTTTAATTTAAAGAACATCAAGAATCGAATATATAAAGCTCAGTAGGTGTCAGGGAAATATTATAGTCTAATGGGGTTTTCCCGCTTTGAGAATGTTAATGTTAGACTTTTGCACAGTGCGCACTATTTTGACACATGCTTGGTGTGACGTAGTGTGGTGAGGGATGGCGTAAATAGAGAGATATCTTGGAGGGACGGTTTTGTAGCGGAGAGCACGCACAGTGTTGTCATTGTTATGTATTGAAGGATTTCTGTGTTCAATTAAAAGATATATTCTTCTGATGTTGTTTTGACTTATTGAGTTTAAGCCTTGTGAGTCATACAATTCCCTTAGCACTTGACAGTTGGTGTTTGTATCTTTGTATGTTTGTATGTTTCGCTTTTCGACTGTAAGTTCCACAATCACGGGAAAACCAAATGACGGACGGGGACCAAATTCGGCAGGACGGTTCATTTTAACCTGCAGATGGTTTACGTATATTTTTTGTAATTGTCCCTTTTGCCCGAATGCCATCAATTAAAAGATCAGAAAATGTTGAGACAAATAGAGAAATAGTAAATCTCATTTCGATATTGAACAGCTTCATGCGGACATTCAAAACGAGTTCATTTTGATGCGGTATTTTTTTTTCAATACTTTATTTTGAGCACTACGCTTTCAAAAATCTTTTATTGTCAAATTACGGCGCGCACATTTTCGTGTACGTATCTTAAATTGAGCTGAGTCGTACAAAGCAATTGCCTTTTTACGAGTACTATTATCAAAATGATTGGTAATACATAAATCTGATAAATAACTTGGCCAAAAAAAGTAATAACCAGCAACTAATACTGGGGAAAAGGGTCAGCACACTCCCGCTACAGAGTGCGGGTAAATTTCTTGTAAAGAAATAAAAATACGTTTTAAAAAATTAAAAAATTTGCTAAAATTAACAAAAATCTGTCGTGATAAGGGGCCGTCCATAAAGTACGTCACGCTCCAGAGGGGGGAGGGGTGTAAGAAAGTGTGACAGTTTGTGACAGGGGGAGGGGGGTCCGGCCTTGTGTGACTTCACGCTGTTTTATATTAAATTTTGATTATTTTGTTAATAAAAAACAACATTTTTGTTCGAAAGTGTGACGTACTTTAGGGGGCGGGGGTCCGAGATGTGTGACAGTTGTGACAGGGGGGAGGGGGAGCTAAAAATGGTCAAAAATAGCGTGACGTACTTTATGATACGTACTAAGTCCAGATAATCGGATCTTTGATTAATATCTTATTGCATGTAAAGTTGTTTCAACTGAATGCCCCGGATGTTCCATTAATAGATTTATCTCTATACATATAAGACGCATTTGTTGTCTGTAGTCTGTCTGGATGTCTGGATGTTCCCTATTAACTCAAGATCCAGACAACCAAATAACGTGAAATTTGGTACACGTACACAAAATTATACAGGAAAGGTTATTAAACAGGTTTCGCTCCATATATATAAGATACTGGGGGCCGGGGGCCCAAAATGTAGTTTTTCCTTATATGAGCTCTATAAAAAAATTATCATATTTCCCGTGTTGGTAGAAGCATGAAACTTTCGGTGGTTGTTAAGTATCATTTGGCGATGGTAACAGGTAAAATATTATATAAATTATCACTTACGGGGGGCCGTAGTTTTTTTTCTTATATTTAAAACTGACTCAACACTAATTTCTTCAACTTCCCGTGAAGATAGAAGCATGAAATTTTGGGAACTTGCTGAATACACTCTTATGACGATAATTGGTGCAAAATAATTACAAAATTTCACTCATGGGCGGCCGGGGGCCCAAACCGTTTTTTTTTCTAACTAATATGGGCTATACAAAACTGAATCAACACTAATTCCTCATCTTTCTTTGTAGGCAGAAACATGAACTTTGGAAAGTTGTTGAGTACCCTCCCGCGATGGTAGCACTCGGTAGCAGTCGAAAAACAATTATCACCAACTGGGGGCCGGGGCCCCAAATGTTATACATATAAGACGCGTTTGTTGTGTGTTTGTCTGCTCCCTAAAAACTCAAGATCCATACAACAAAATAACGTGAAATTTGGTACACATACACAAAATTACATGGGAAAAATTATTAAAAAGGTTTCGTTCCATATATATAAGATACTGGGGGCCGTGTAGGTAGAAGCATGAAACTTTCGGTGGTCGTTAAGTATCATTTGGCGATGGTAACAGGTAAAAAAATATATATAAATATATATATATATACTAGCAGACCCGTCGTGCGTTGCAACGATCTCAGTAAAAAGGAATATATATAGATAAAAAATAAATTACATTAAGGGTCACCAGGCCCATCAGTTTAATATATGAAGTTCGAAAATCTATTCATTTCAATAAATTTCATAACAAAAGTATAAATATATGTATGTATATTTCTCAATATCGTGTAAAATTGAATGGGGAATACAATATTAAAAATTTAGTAAAAACACATTTAGGGCCCCTAGCCCCGATGAAATGGACATTATGAGATCAGTGCCCTATCGAAAGTTAATATAGGCTTTTAAGTTTTTATATACCGCATTTGGTCAAAATCCATTTATTTTCTCATTATCTAACTCCTAAACTAATTTTTATATATATGTAGATATAAGGAAAACTACAATAAGGGGCTCCCAGGCCCGTTCAATTCAAGATGTACGTTTTGAAAACATGTTCATTTAAATTCATTTTAATCATGGATATATTTCTCAAGATCGTTAAAAACTGAGTGGGAAATACTATCTTAGAGTATACACACAAAAAAGACATTTGGGGCCCCCGGCCCATTCGATGTAAGATGTAAATTTCAAAATGCTGTTCATTTTAATTAAGTCTCATCATTGATATATTTCTTAAGATCGTTAAAATAGAATGGGAAATAATATCTCAAACACATACGAAAAAATACATTTGGGGCCCCCGGCCCTGAACAATTAAAAATTAGAAGTGCAGTGCCCTCTGTTATTTTAATATGGGCTACTATGTTTATATATACCAAGTTTGGTTAAGATCCATTCATTTACTCAGTAGTTAACGCATAAACTCATTTTTATATAGCTCATAAAAGCAAAAAACGACATTAAGGGCCCCAGGGCCCATTTAGTGCAATATGTCAAGTTCAAAACGCCTGTTTATTTCAATCAATTTCATTGTTGATATATTTATATATATTTTTCAAGATCTTTAATAACTAAATGGGGAATAAAATATTAAACGTTTATGAAATAAGACATTTTGGGCCCCCAGTCCCGAAGAAATGGACATTAGGAAATTAGTCCCTTTAGTATTTCTATATTGGCTACCAAGTTGTTATATACAAAGTTTGTTAAGATCCATCAATTTACCTAATAGCTAACGCTTAAACTAATTTTTATATAGCTCATATATAAGAAAATAAATCATTTTATGGGCCCCCGGCGCCCCATAAGGGTTAAATTTTGAAAAAAAGTAGCCTATTTCCATCCCTGGAGCGTACTCAAAAGTCTCCAAAAGTTTCATGGCGATCGGATGAATGGTTTAGTCAGCTATAACAGACATGCATACATACATACATACATACATACATACATACATACATACATACATACATACATACATACATACATACATACATACATACATACATACATACATACATACATACTTTGATTTTTATATATATAGAAGATATAAGATTAGAAAAAACAACATTAAGGGCCCGCGGGCCCAATCGGTGCAAGAAATTAACTTTAAAATACCTGTTCATTTCAATCTGGATCATGATAGATATATTAGTCAATGCTTTTCAAGATCGTGTAAATCATAACGGGAATAAAGTATTTAACGCTTACAAAAAAAAGGGTTTGGGCCCCCGGCCCCGAAGGAACGGACATTAGGTGTTCAATGCCATATGGTACGTTAATGTTGCCTATCAAGTTGTTATGTACCAAGTTTGGTCAAGATCCATTCATTTTCCAAGCAGCTAAGCCCTAAACTAATTTTTATATAGCTCATATAAGAAAAAATTCTCATTATGGGCCCCCGGCGCCCCATGAGTGTTCAATTTTGAAAAAAAGTAGCCTACTTCCATCCCCGGAGCGTACTCAAAAGTCTCCAAAAGTTTCATGGCGACCGAATGAATGGTATAGTCAGCTAACGGGAATAAAGTATTTAACGCTTACAAAAATAAAGGTTTTGGGCCCCCGGCCCCGAATGAACGGACATTAGGAGTTCAATGCCATATGATACTTTAATATAGGCTATCAAGTTGTTATGTACCAAGTTTGGTCAAGATCCATTCATTTTCCAAGCAGCTAAGCCCTAAACTAATTTTTATATAGCTCATATAAGAAAAAATTCTCATTATGGGCCCCCGGCGCCCCATGAGTGTTAAATTTTGAAAAAAAAGTAACCTATTTCCATCCTGGAGCGTACTCAAAAGTCTCCAAAACTTTCATGGCGACCGAATGAATGGTATAGTCAGCTAACGGGAATAAAGTATTTAACGCTTACAAAAATAAAGATTTTGGGCCCCCGGCCCCGAATGAACGGACATTAGGAGTTCAATGCCATATGATACTTTAATATAGGCTATCAAGTTGTTATGTACCAAGTTTGGTCAAGATCCATTCATTTTCCAAGCAGCTAAGCCCTAAACTAATTTTTATATAGCTCATATAAGAAAAAATTATCATTATGGGCCCCCGGCGCCCCATGAGTGTTAAATTTTGAAAAAAAAGTAGCCTATTTCCATCCCTGGAGCATACTCAAAAGTCTCCAAAAGTTTCATGGTGATCGGATGAATGGTTTAGTCAGCTATAACAGACATGCATACATACATACATACATACATACTTTGATTTTTATATATATAGATAAATAAATTATCACTCAGTCTCTTGGGATTGCTGGTATAGACTTGCAGACATAATGCTTTTCTCATAGACAGTTGTATGTGGCCTGCTCCAGAGTTGGCAAAGAGGAAAATCTTTTTGTACACACTCCAAATTGAACTGCCAAAAATGTTGTCTATCAAATTGCTTTAAGTTAAATGTACCCTTTATTGCATGCAAATAAACAGTCATGTACGCTTCTACAGAAAAGCTTATTTTAAACCCGGGAGAAGCCGGATCCTTGCCCCTAGTATATATATATATATATATATATATATATATATATATATATATATATATATATATATATATATATATATAAATATAGGGTTGGTGTCACCCAGTGTGTTAGCTCATGGTGTCACCCAGTGTGTTAGCTCATGGTGTCACCCAGTGTGTTAGCTCATGGTGTCACCCAGTGTGTTAGCTCATGGTGTCACCCAGTGTGTTAGCTCATGGTGTCACCCAGTGTGTTAGCTCATGGTGTCACCCAGTGTGTTAGCTCATGGTGTCAACCCCTCACGACGTACCCCATAAAAATCCCCCGAGTATATCAGTGTCAAATAACGGAAACATACATAGTTTTACATTTTGGTGTCACCCTTTATAGTTGTGTATATATATATATATATATATATAAATATATATATACGTATATGCACGTATATATGTGGGAGGGTAAAATCTTTTATATTTACGGCGGGTCATTAAAATTTTTCTTATTGTATATATGGAAACACAAATCAAATTTGCAAAAGTAGTAAGGAGATATTTACCAACGGCTCGATATCTTTATGAATCTTTATGTTAGAAACGTTGAAGCGGCTTCGATTTAACTTTGCAATTGTTTTATATTGAACAGTTTCACTCGTTCGATACATAGGGGCGAAACCATCTGGCATCAGGTTCTAACCCCGCCCCTGCCCGTAAAAATATCAAATATAACATTTTAAGTACATGTACATACAATGTTATCAAGTCATGTTTTCGACGAGTGCCAAATGTCTGATCTGAAGAAATCTACTATGCACATATTGCGCAGCACGCCTGAGAAATATGACTAACTTTATTTTCTTGTAAAGACTTCGTGACAGCGGAAAACATTTTGAGTTCAGTCATGCATGCATTATACAACGTCGTTAAAAGGTGAATGGACAATCTATTATGAGCAGCAGGTCTGGTTTTCGCTGTTGTTCAATAGCTTTTAGCCAGGGCCGGATTTAGACTTGATGGGGCCCTAAGGTATTTGAGATATTGGGGCCCTTTTGAAGTCCAGATATTTTATGTCAGGGCCGAATATTTTAATAAAATATTCCGGGAAAGGGGGGGGGGCGAGAAGGCGTGGGCCCTAAGCTATAGCTTGTTAAGCAAATAGGTAAATCCTGTTTTGCTTTTAGCTAATAGTGGCTTTAGTTTAGTGCCTCGAAGACAGAGCCGTGTAGTTCTTCTCCATTGCATTTCAGAGCACTTAAGGAAGGCACTATCAAGTCTTGTAGAGTAAAGCTTAAGTTTAAACGTAACTTCACCCACATTATGGTGGCATGATGGCATGGTGGCATGGTGGCATGATGGCATGATGGCATGTTGGCATGATGGCATGATGCCATGGTGGCATGATGGCATGGTGGCATGGTGGCATCGTGGCATGGTGGCATGATGGCATGGTGGCATGGTGGCATGATGGCATGGTGGCATGGTGGCATGATGGCATGTTGGCATGATGCCATGGTGGCATGATGGCATGGTGGCATCGTGGCATGGTGGCATGATGGCATGGTGGCATGGTGGCATGATGGCATGGTGGCATGATGGCATGGTTGCATGATGGCATGGTGGCATGATGACATGTTGGCATGATGGCATGTTGGCATGGTGGCATGATGTCATGATGGCATGGTGGCATGATGGCATGGTGGAATGATGGCATGGTGGCATGATGTCAAGATGGCATGATGGCATGATGGTATGATGGCATGATGGCATGGTGGCGTGATGTCATGATGGCATGATGGCATGGTGGCATGGTGGCGTGATGTCATGATGTCATGATGGCATGATGGCATGGTGGCATGATGGCATGGTGGCATGGTGGCATGATGTCATGATGGCATGATGGCATGATGTCATGGTGGCATGATGGCATGGTGGCATGATGGCATGGTGGCATCGTGGCATGATGTCATGGTGGCATGGTGGCATGGTGGCGTGATGTCATGGTGGCATGATGGCATGATGGCATGGTGGCATTATGGCATATGCGCCAAACAAAGAGAAGTGGTGGATGAGACGTAATGTAAACAGAAAAACGTGATAAGAGAAAAACATGATTGAATGAAATAAAAAACACAAACGCACGCACAAACACACACACAGACAGACAGAGAGTGAGTGCGAGATAGTGAGAGAGAGAGAGAGGGTAAGAGTGTGTGTGAGAGAGACAAAAGAGAAAAAGAGATAGAAAGAGAGAGACAGACAGAGAGAGAGACAGAGAGAGAGGGGGGGTAAGAGTAAGTTAGTAAATGTGCGTGTGTGTGTGTGTGTGAGAGAGAGAGAGAGAGAGAGAGAGAGGGAGAGAGAGAAAGAGAGAGAGAGAGAGGGGGAGAGAGAGAAAGGAGGGCGGTTACCGGCTATCCATAAAATACGAACCAAAACAACATTCCACTATTATTTTACCACTTTGCATGGAACTGCCCAGAAGATGGAGCAGGTTGTATAGCACTGCCCAGAAGATGGAGCAGGTTGTATAGCACTGCCCAGAAGATGGAGCAGGTTGTATAGCACTGCTCAGAGGATGTAGCAGGTTGTATAGCACTGCCCAGAAGATGGAGCAGGTTGTATAGCACTACCCAGAAGATGGATAAGTTGTATAGCACTGCTCAGAGGATGGAGCAGGTTGTATAGCACTGCCCAGAGGATGGAGCAGGTTGTATGGCACTGCCCAGAAGATGGAGCAGGTTGTATAACACCGCCCAGAGGATGGAGCAGGTTGTATAGCACTGCCCAGAGGATGGAGCAGGTTGTATTGTACTGCCCAGAAGATGGAGCAGTTTGTATAGCACTGCCCAGAGGATGGAGCAGGTTGTATGGCACTGCCCAGAAGATGGAGCAGGTTGTATAGCACTGCCCAGACGATGGAGCAGATTGTATAGCACTGCTCAGAGGATGGAGCAGGTTGTATAGCACTGCCCAGAAGATGGATGAGTTGTATAGCACTGCTCAGAGGATGGAGCAGGTTGTATAGCACTGCCCAGAAGATGGAGCAGGTTGTATAGCACTACCCAGAAGATGGATAAGTTGTATAGCACTGCTGAGAGGATGGAGCAGGTTGTATAGCACTGCCCAGAAGATGGAGCAGGTTGTATAGCACTGCCCAGAAGATGGAGCAGGTTGTATAGCACTGCCCAGAAGATGGAGCAGGTTGTATATCACTGCTCAGAAGATGGATAAGTTGTATAGCACTGCTAAGAAGATGGAGCAGGTTGTATAGCACTGCCCAGAAGATGTAGCAGGTTGTATAGCACTGCCCAGAAGATGGATAGGTTGTATAGCACTGCCCAGAAGATGGATAGGTTGTCTGGCCCTGCCTAGAAGATGAGCAGGTTGTTCAGGTATTAGGCAAAGCTTTAATAGAGTCATTTCAAGCGTTTAGAACAGGGTGGACAAACTACGGCCCGTGGGCCGCGTTCGGGCCGCCATAGTAAATTGTGCGGCCCGTAGGTACGTACATGATTCTATCTTATGTCGATGTTAATTTTCTTTATTTAGAATTTTCACTATGTTTTTAAAATTTTATTTGAAGTATTTTATTATAATCTATGGATATTCAATCTGTTTTATGGCTCCAGAGTTAATCAGTGATCATTAGTCATTGATTGTTAACATCCTTATTCGAAACTGCATTTCAGCTCAACGGAAGAAGCTTTTGTTTACAATTTACATATTGGCAGTTTTGTAAAAATTGTAATTTAAAAGCGAATAGACGTTGATTTAGCCACGAGTGCTGCCAAAAAAATAAAGATAGAGGACGAATGTCTTGTTTTTAATGACAAAAGGATCGCTAAATATTGCTTCACGTGCGTTGGGAGCAAAGCAGTCTGCTTAATGTACAGTGAGTGTGTCAGCTTCTTAAAGGAGTGCAACTTAAAAAAGACAACATCAAACAAAACATTTTAATTTCGGGCACAATTTAACGAACGATGTGAGAAAAAGGAATTGCCAGGAGTTGGTTAATAATTTAATGAAGTATCAAACTGTTATCACAAAACAGTCTTCAATACAAGATGCTGCAACCAAAACCAATTTGGTGATGTCCCATAATACTGTAAAACAAAACAAAACTTTTTCTTACAGCGAGTTCAACAATGGAATGCTTGTCAGATGCAGCAAACATTAAGTGTCCAAAACAGAAAACACAATTTGATAGCATTTCTTTTACAAGGAAAACTGCAGTCAGACGTGTTGAAAAAATTAGTGACGATTTGATGCAACAAATTCGAGATGCAATCATAGACTTTTTGTGGTACTCTCTTGCATTTGACGATAATACCGATGTACAGGACACAGCACAATTGTTGGTATTTATACGAGAATAAACACTCGTTTTGAACCACCCAAAGACACAACTACAGGCCAGGATTTAATCAACGCTATTGAGAACTGTGTTAAAGGAACTGGGTCGGTGTGGAACAAGATAGCAAGTGTAACAACCGATGGAACGCGTGCTTTGACTGAAAAAAACAGGTCTGGTGAAGTTGATGGAAAATAAAATTAAAGAACTTCTTGACAAAACACTCTTTCCTAATCACTGTGCTGTGTCATCCATCAGGAAGTCTGTGTAGAGTTGCGTTAACTATCAAGCCTGTTAATGACCCAGTTGCCAGTGTTATCCAGGGCACTTAACCACAATGCTTGAAGATTTGGAAACTGAATATTATGATATTATCAACCACAGCTGTGTCTTCTGACAGAGCCTGGACAAGATGTTGGGGCGCGTTGGGATCTCAAGGAAGAAATAGTTATGTTCCTGAAGATGAAGGGTTTTGTGTGACTTTGTTACTACCATTGTTAATGAAGAGTGGAAGTGAGACTTCACGTTTGCACATGAAATGTATGTGCATGTTAAATCATTTCAGGCAAAGCTCTTGCCGTTTTCTAGGCAAGCAGGTGATAACAGATTTTGCCATCTCCCTTTGCTGAAACAGAAAACTATTTCTGGTGAAATGGCTGACAAGTACAAGGTTGCCTTGGCTGTGGAATTTCAAGGAGGTTCCAAGACTTCAAGAACCCGGTAGCACTCCTCTATATCTTAAATTCGCCATTTAATGCAGAAGCTGATTCAGCCCCAGAGGATATACAATATATAGAGCTACGTGACCTACAAGCAGATTATGACCTGAAGGAGAAGTTCAAGTCAGTTCTTCTGCTGGAGTTTTATGGATGTTTGCCAGCAGCAGCAGCACCATTTATGCATGTTTGCCAGCAGCAGCATTTCCAGACTTTAAATACTTTGCTGCAAAACTTTTGTCAATATTTGGGTCCACCTACTGTACATCTGTGAGCAAGCTTTTACTTGCATGAAAATAAACAAGTCTAAGAACAGATCGATCTTGACTGACTGCAATCTGAATGCAGTCATGCGAATCAGAACCAGTAAACTGGTTCCACAGATCAAGAACATTATCCAAAGTTGTGAACAATTACATACTTCTCATTAATTATAATTGTACTCTATGATCAGCTTGTATGTACTCGTATATTACGTTCCTACATCTTCATAGTCATTATGACTGATAACAATAAACTTTTGTTGAAATTATTAAGAATAGCAAAATCTTATTATCAAATTAGAAACTGTTTTAGTTCGTATTTTAAAATAAAATGTACATGTGTAATAGAGTGTGAATATGAATTAAAAAGACAAGTACATGTTTATAATCATTAATTCATATTTTTAAACGTTTTTAAATTGTAATTGAAGTAGACAAAATATATATGCGGCCCGCCTATAACAATTAAATTTTGAATGCGGCCCTCCGTAGAAAAAGTTTGCCCACCCCTGGTATAGAATATGACATTGATTAAACATGTACGTACTTTTGTATGACTTCGCTGAAACCCCTCCCATTAAATCTCACGCATATGTTCTCTAAGTCTAAATCGACACTCCCTGCCTCGGTGCTTAAAAAAAAATTAGAAAAAAAAATCAAACTTTGTGTCTTCGTACATGGATTATGACTTTTCAGATAGTGAGAGAATGGAAAGTAAGTAGGAGGGAAAGTCAGTTTTAAAATTTTACTTTTTAAATTTATTTTTTACTTTGCTTCAGCAACGTATTTATATCCTTTACGTGGGAGGGGGGAAGGATCCTGTCAACCCCCTCCCCCCGCCCTTTTTTTCTTCCCCACCTCCCTCAGATAAATGAATAACTTGTTTATAACTGAAATATTTTAAGTTTGAGAACAAATTATTTTCTCTTTAACTGTTGGTGATATTTAAAAATAAAATCTGAAAGTGAAGCTTTTGTGTGTCAGGAGAAATAAATAAAAAGGCGAATGACACGGGGACACCCCAGATAGCTACATGAGAGGTCAACACGGGCAACAATCCAGATTTCAGTTAAAAATAACCTCCCCTTGGTTGTGTGGGCAAACCGCCAAGGCTGTTGTTCAGTTTAATTCTTGTGAGGCGTGATGTGAAGTGGTACAACTGAACCAAGGATTTTAGTTTAGAGAGAGGAGTTGAAAGAATAAAACAACACAGTCTGTTAGCGTGGATATAACACTTCTCACATAGTGGTAAGTCGCATGCTTTCTTGTGTTAGTTTGTGTGAGTTTGCGTATTTTACAAAATAGAACAATAAATAGTTTAATACTCTAGTAGTACAATGTAGTTGTAAATAAATAACATATTTTATCGTACGGTGGTAGAGTAGTAAATGAGTATTTTATTATTAATTACACGCTTTTATTTAAGTCACACTGTATGTTGTATCCATCCTTCCGTCAAATCTTGTAACGTAAAACTTAACCACTTCTGCTGGTCCTAGAGATCTCCAGCAAAATTTCAGATCGATCGAATGTACCGTAATTAAATTATTGCATTTTAAATTTATCTTTATATAAGCAGCGGTGCCCGTCTGCTTTTGTTGACATCCATGAGTTCACCACGTGACCACATCACCTGTATGTAAGACGTTGGGCGGGCGCTTATGAGGTGTTTGGTATAGAGGTTAAAATAAAAACAACCCCCGTAAAAACAAAGTTTTTGACTATAAATCCCTTATATATGAGACATAACTAATGTATATGATTATGTTCAAACGCGACAAACATTACAGAGTGAAACCGAAATTATCTCCCCTGGCTTTAAAAACTGTTGGACATGGGCGGGTGGCGTCAATGCGTTAACTTAACTCCAGGTGGTTTACATGGTTAAAACACGAGATGTGTTCACCGGTTGCTGGCGTGATGTCAAGTGACCCGTAAAATGTAAACAATAGCGACTTCTACGTATAGTTTTATATAGATAAACTAAAAATGCATTAAATTTAATTACAGTACGTTCGATCGATTCTGAAATTTTGATACGATGCATTGCTAGGTGACACGGGTCCGTGTGCCAAATTTCAGCTCGATGGCTTCACGGGAAGTGGGTCATTTTTTACTTTTGTTTTTCCGCCCGCCCAAGACAGAGACGGCGGTGAAGTTAATATAAGGGATTTAAAAAGATGTGTTGACTTTAGACGGTAGTTTTTAAAGAGTTTTTATTATAAGTTTTAAAAAACAACGTAATCTGTCAGGCCTCCTTGGCCGAATTGTTAGAGTGATGGAGCTGACCTGGAGGTACTTGGTTCAATTTTCGGTTGGAGGAACTGTTTTTTTTAAAATACATAAATTGGTAATTAATAATCTATGTATTAATCACATTTAAGTTAGGGCAATGAAGTTTAAATAATTAAATTGAATTGATAAGGTCGAAAAATCGATTTAAAAAATGTCGATACTTAAAAGTAGAAAATAAAATATTAAAAAATTTTTTAAACAAAATATTTTATTTTTAATTCAAAACTTCACAATCTAGTGTGGATAAAATATCACTTGAACCTATGGCGGATTAAAGTGGTGGTGGGCTGATTGGGCTAAAGCCAGGGCCCCCATGATTTAAGGGCCCCAAACTTATTATTATTGTATAATAAAGGTGGCTCGATCGGGCCCCAGGTAGCATTGCATTCAGGGGCCCCGTGCAATCTTATCTTATCTTATCTATACAGACGCTCCTTCTATGCAGAAGATAGTTGCCTCCACTAGACCATGACAGATGATCTGTTGGCAAGTGATGCAGCATTCACAGGCCACGGCTTTGTGGGTTCCACGCATTACCCAGCCGCCTAACTACATGTAGTGTTAGGTACCCATTCAGAGCGGGGTGACTCAGGGACGCCCTAGGCCCCGGGAACAAACCCTTGCCTTCACACGGATTCGAACCCGTGACCATCGGTACGACAGTCCAGTGCGCTGCCACTCGACCACCGCGTCCCACAGGTGATCCGGGCCGCAGGTGGCATTGCAGCCAGGGGCCCGTGCAATCTTGACCCGCCCCTGACTTGCACTCACTGTAAAAAGCGGTTAGTCGCGTGAATATTTCTCATTGCCTTGTGTTTCTAGCTCTTAAGTTTTTTGTTTTTTTCAATGATATTCTTAATTTTTAATTTGGATGCGCTAGTAAATAAATCATGTATTATTTTATGAAAATTATTTGGCTTTAACTAACCTTTTTTTTGTCGCTTAATTTCACCTGCTTAATTTCACCTACAGATATCTTTAAGTGTAACGTCATTGATTGCCTTGTAGTTTTAGTGAATGAAATTGGGAATATATATAATTAGGTGAAGTATTTATTTATATTTCCTTTATAGTATAGAATATCCCATGTTTATATTCTTATCCGAACACCACAGAGTCCGATAATTCCACTTACAAATCGTCGCTTTAATTCATGATTGTGATCCAATTTGTGATAGGAGTTACTTTCATATCTGGATATTGATTGGGATTTTATAATAAATCACGCAGCATCTTAGAGATTCAGTTAGTATATGGCTGGAAACTTGGTTCGTTTAGAGAAGCAGCTACCGCGGTTAGATGGTAAGGTTGTTGTGGACCACGATTCTTATTAGCAAGCAGATGTTCCTTTCCCCATTTCCTATACTGAGGGCTGAAGACACGCCCCCTGTTTCAACTTGCCCTTTTTGATACCGTAATGTGTGTATGTAGGTCTGTTTAGTACATGGGCAATCATCCAGATATGTAAACAACGTATTTGTGTGTGTGGTTATGCTGTTCAAAGACTCAAAAACACCCGGAAATAGAGCGAGACGGAACGTGTAGGCCCGTGTAGCGTTATAACCATCGACAGCAAGAACAGAAGTAAAGTAAAAAACACTGATCCAATATTCTAAGCAATAAAATGTTACAGATACGCAGCCTCAAGCAATCAATAAGCCGAAAATCCAACTAATAGCATGGTCATGCATGTGATATAACGATCTATTCCAGGGGTTGCCACATCTGTATGTAATAACTGAGAGCAATTTTAAAAATAAATAAATTAAGAGCCGCACAATGTGTCACTACCCCGCTCCCATTGATAAACTTCTTTTGTGATTTATTTTAACAACTTATTTTTTATTCGAATTTAATTATTGAAACTTTTCAACTGTATGTTGAAGAAATATATGAGTTACAGTTACACAATTAACAAGTAAGTATTTAAATATGTAAAATTTATGAATAGAAAAATGGAAACATTCTTGGCCACCATCGATCTATTCAAATTCCGACAATCGTTGTTTTTACGGACATATTGGCCCACCACACACATTTCATGTATGTTCAAATGTAAGATTTTCAAAAAAACTAAAACAACCCCACAAATTAATCAATTTTTAAAACAAGGCTTTAACATTATCCAAAATGATTTTGAGACATTCGCATCAACAACTTAACTATGATATTATTATTATGGTGAGCTAGGAAAAAGAGAATTTGTGGTTATGAACGTTTTTCTCTCCCTTTTACTAGGTTAAAATGTGGATATTGATTTAATTACTTAATTACTCTTTATTTTTGTATTGAAATAATGTCAAAGGGGGAACGGAGATGGCCCCAAATTAAGCTAGTGGAAAACAATGTTGATCCGATAATCCCTCAAAACTGGCAGCGTTTTTTTTCATAAAGTGGGTGAAGGGGGGTGGGGAGGGTTTGTGTGCTGTGAGATGGGGGGGGGTCGGTTGTAGGGGGAGTATGTATGTGAGCAGCCTACATTTCTTAAGGGCGATTGTTAGTGGCTTTTGTTTGGGCCAGAGACTTCGAATGGTTACCACTAGCATACAAGGCGCCTTAACCCCCAAACGACACTGTGACTCGGCGAAAAGTTTATGGGACCTTGTGGTAGGAGGTCAGAAAACTAGGACGAACGGTGGGGAAGATCTTTAAATAATCCACTGAGGTTGACCGGGACAGACCCAAAAGTATGTAAATATATTACAAAATAAATTGTTAAAAAAGCGGTATAAGATCATTATAAAATGTCTTCTGCATTTTGTAAAAGTCACATTTTCAAATGTCATTGCATTGTATTGATGTCATGTGTGAATCAACGTATTAATGCCATATCTTATGTCTTTATCATTATCAATGTCTTTGTCATTGCTAGTGCCTAGTTTCAATGTATTTGGTAAATTCAATTTTTTGCCATTGTCTTTGTCATTATCAATGTCTTGTGCAGATATCTAATGTCGAAGTCTGTAAAGCTGTGTAACGGTCGATTCCAAATTTTAGTTTGAGTGATTGTTTCTTACTTATCTGTAACAGACTCTCCTTCTATACAGAAGATCGTTGCGTCCTACGCTTATCCATGGTTTATATCTAGTCTTGCATATTTATTAGAGTTTTAGATATTTATTGAACTCATGAGTCTGAAGCCAATCCTCTTCCACCTGTTACACCTAGACACATTTTTCTGTGTAGACAGATATCCATTTGAATACACCGTGAGCTATTTCATCTGTTTATTTCACTGAAAGAAGAAAAAAATAAAGCAATTATTAAACTATTTTTAAAAAATGGTTATGGGCTGTCCATAAATGACGTCACACGATTTTGGCCGATTTTTGACCCCCCCCCCTCGTCACGCGTCGTCACAAAAAGTTAGACCCCCCCCCTCTAAAATACGCCACAAAGCTTTGACAACAAAAAACCAAAAAAAAACCAACAACAAAAATAAAAACCACCAAAAAAACAACAACAACAAACAAACAACACAACAACAAAAAACAAACAAAAAAACCCCCACCTTATTTTCTATTTGAAAATAAGTATGTTTCAAATCACTTTTATTGTCATTTAAGTATTTATTATTTATTTAGTGAAGGTCTACATTGTAATATCGTAACCCGCGTGAAGCATTTAAAAAAAACGTTTAACCGGCCTTCAGAAAACGAACTGTGTTAACATCCTTAGATTATATTTTATTTTAATGCATACAAATTAAACATTGACTATTAATCATCAGGGTTAACGTCTTTGTCTAGAAATTTTTTTATTTATGAATAATATTTTATAAATGTATTTTTAAAAATCCCTGAATTGACTGACGGGCATCCCGTGAGAAAGAGGTCGGCGAACAGAGGTAAATAACCTCATCTGCGGTCAAAAGGGAATTCTTGAGGGTAATTGTAATGCAGACTCATTTGGGACATATAACATCCACTGCAATCAACTTGAACTATCCCTTAACCCGTTGTTGGGTCGTTGGGGCACCACCGTGAACTGCTCACTAACACACGCCATTTGTCCCGGTCCTGTGCTGCCCTTTGAGAGTCGCTGAATGACAGGCCGGTCCACTCTTTGATATCTTCCTCCCATCTCTTCTTTTGTCTGCCTCTTTTCCTTCCTCCCTGGACTGTGCCTTGCAATATAGTTTTTGCGAGACCACCAGTTCTTGTCACGTGTCCGTACCATCGTAATTTCCTCTTCTTAATTGATGTAAGTAGGTCCTCGTAGGGGGCAATGACAGTACTTATTGTGTTGCGGACCGCTTCGTTTGTGATGTGCGCTCTGTAGGAGATGTTCAATATCTTCCTGAAACATCTCATCTCCAGCGCATTGATTCTTCTTTGGAGGTCTGCAGTGAGCGTCCAAGCCTAACAACCATAGAAAAAGACCGACATCGCCAGAGAGCGCATTAGCCGGATCTTTGTTCTCAGGGAGAGCTTCCACTAGATATATTAAAATACGTCATGTGTTCGTGTACGCTTGGAACATATGCCCATTATTGAACCGGTTCCTTCCAGAAAATGCATTTTTAAAATTTGACAACTATGTATCATACAGAATGAGACTGCGATAAAGCTTTGAAATAAAATACAAAATACACCAACAAATTGTGCAATTAAAACAATAAATTTGAGCTTTATTTTAAACTACAACGACAATAACATAAAATAAATGTAAGTACCTATTTTATGTTATTGTACTGATGAAGGCATTACCCGAAACGTCTATTGTCGTTTTAGTTTAAAATAAAGCTCAAATTTATTTTTTAAATTGCACAATTTGTTTGTGTATTTTGTATTTGACAACTATGTAGATTTCTTAGCTACGAAGACACCTAAATCCACCCTACTTTCATTTATATTGACACGAGTGACAATAATCTTAATCCACATGACTTGAATGTATCAAGTATACCTTCTGTGGTATTTAAAATTAATGCCTTAAAAACTGAGCTAAGAAGAAAAATTGTTTTGTGCTCCTCTCGAATTGCGATGTCAAGAATTTGAAGCATTCAATAAAGTTAATGAATACTTGACTAATTTTAAATGGGCTCATTTATCATTATATCTAGATTGGCCTGTGGCGTTAGACCAAAAACCAATCGAACAATTATATCAAACTTGAGACGTTTATATTTCTATCAAACAGATCCCCCTCCCCTTTTACAGAAAAATGATATTCCGTGTCGTTTTGACTTAATATATCTACTCATAATCATATTCAGATCATTTTTAGACACTTGCCATGCTTGTAAAATTTACCAGTAGCATCTTCGGCGCTAACGACGCTCCCCCAAAATCCCCGAGACACGTAGCAGTACCTAGAGTGATAGTAGACGCTCCAGTGATAGTAATGAAAGGAGCAAATTAGTGCTCACATACCATCCCCACAACATCAGAGCAAAGGAAATATTTTTGAAAAACCGCACTATCCTCCTCGCGGACCCTGAGACAAACAACATATTTTCCACCCCACCCCTCATTGTATTCAGGAGGGATAAAAATCTGCGAGACCTATTGGTTCGTAGCCGTCTGCTTATTCCGTCCTCCCATCTGGGCACCAAGCCATGTGGTCGTAATCGCTGCAAGACATGTCCCTTTGTTACCCAGGCGGACCAGATTGTCTTCCCTAAGGGGATATTCAAGATTAGGAATGGCTATCTTTGTACTAGCCGCAATGTGGTCTACACCATTGTGTGTAAGCGCTGTCCTTTGAAGTACATTGGTGAAACGGGGAGGTTACTCTCTTGCCGTATCGCGGAACATGTACGTGCCATTAAACAAGACAAACAGTGTCCTGTCTCCCGACACTTCAATGGACGGGACCACATGGGCGTCGATGACATGTCTGTCACCGCCTTGGTTTCTTGTACAAACACACCCGGCCGGGTCAGTCTGGAGAATAGACTAATCCATGAATATGGGACTCTTACACCACATGGGATCAACGTTGTGTTCGCACTGACAAGCTGATTGATTGGCCACACCCACCCTTTCCTTTCCTATTTAAGCTCTTACTTTTCTCTCCTTGCTTTATCTCTACTGGATTACTTGGATTTCACCGCAGCTAAGTGTTTTTTTTCTCTATTATTTCGTTTTATTCGTTTCATTTGTGTACTATTTGTCCGTTGAAGAAGGCTCTTTGCCGAAACGTTCGCTGTTGTGTTACGTCCTGTCAGGCCTACTAATACCCTGTTTTTATTTTATGCATTTACCAGAACCTAGAGTCTGGGTTTAGGGGGGGGGGTAATGCACACATAAACTTGTATATTTTGGGGTAACTAGCAAAAAAGTTCGCGGACTCCTGCCGTGAGAGAACAAACGGAGCTGCGCCTACATCACAAATGCTTTGATGTCAACATCAAACGACGCAGTGTAACAATTTCATACGTTATCTTGTGGGTTCTCAAACTTGAGGATTATAATTAGATTTAATTTTCGTGTCTTGATAGCTTACGCAAACCAGCGTCTGATGGCCTACCGACCTGCACATTGAGAAGCACTGATTTAAAAAAAAATATTAAAAAAAAAGTCATTAAATAAATTGTAAGCGACCAAATATTTCAGTGGAAGTTTTATTTAAAGTTGAACTTTTGATGTGACGTCACATTTCTTCAACCCCCTCCCTCCCCCTCGTCACGCATCGTCACAAAATTGTGACCCCCTTCCCCCCTAGGTGCTTGACGTCATTTATTGACGGCCCCTTAAACAAAATTGTAATAATTTAGGACTATTTTAATTTTTGTTTTTATCTTATTAATATTAAAAGAAGACATTCAGAACTCTACAGCTTGTGTTTCAAAAGAATTTTTAAAGCCCAGCTTAGTCTCACTGAAATCATTGAACATAAAACAATTCTTATGTTTGTTATGAGCATATAAGAATTTGAAATAGAAAACCATAAGGAAATCCGGGAGGGCATCCTGAAAAAAAAAGAAAGATGATTTATAAAACTTTGGCCTGCTGTGGATTTATTTAAAAAATCCATTTACAAACAGAATTTGTGAATTGTTATTATTCAAACTCTTGTCTCTGTATTAGGCCTATACCCAACATAAGAGTAGACCAACCCGATAAAAATTTAGCCTCACTTGACCCTTCTGGGAAGCGTCTCGATTTTCATATAATGGTGGTTAGAAGGCTGAGATGTGTTTGAAGGTGAGACACACTTTTCATGTATGTTAAAATAGCAAAAAATCTTAATCTGATATTTTTCTTCTTTCAAAAAATGAATTAAATTAAAACAATATTTAAAAAAAAATTATTCTTCCCCAAGCAGTTCATTTTTGTGTATCGAAGGGTTTTAGTTTGAGCTGGAATGTATTTCAATAAAAGTTCATTGCTTATGCTTAACTATGATAATTATTATTAAGCGTACGGCCATTTCGACGACCCTAATAAGACCCGACAGATATCGCAAAAACAGTGTCTAGTCAAATTACAATATTGTAATTTTAAGTAATTTTCAGTATTTCCTTGTGAAATTTCTTTATTTTAATTTAAGATTTAAGAAAAAAAAAGAAGAACTTCCTTCTTGTATGTCCTGTTGACAACATAACAAGCGACAGCCCGGTTAGTAAAAAAATAAAAATAAATCCTAACAGCAACCTGCTCGCCTTGTCCCGCAAGATCCCGCGGTGGTCGAGTGGCAGCGCACTGGACTGCCGTACCGATGGTAATGGGTTCGAATCCGTGTGAAGGCAAGGGCTTGTTCCCGGGGCCTGGGGCGTCCCTGAGACACCCAGCTCTGAATGGGTACCTAACACTACACTGTAGTGTTAAGCGGCTGGGTAATTCGTGGAACCTACAAAGCCGTGGCCTGTGAACGCTGCATCACTTGCCAAAAGATCATCTGTCATGGTCTGTGGACGCAACTATCTTCTGCATAGAAGGAGCGTCTGTATAGATAAGATAAGATAAGATCAAGGAATTCGACCACATAACTTTACTGTTTGTCCCTTTTAATGTCTGCCGGTATGTAAGTGTAAAGGCGCGTGAAGAACCCACCTGCTGTACTTGTCTTGTAATGATATTTTGCCAAGATTGCCATCAGGCCAGGCAGTAAGAAATCAATTTTATTTGTGTTTTATTGGTTGGCTATAGACAGCTTTTTGTGGACACTTCTATATCCTGTGTCCTTGTTTGTTTTTGTTTTTCCTTTCATTTTATTTTACATGAATATTTTAAATTATTTTATGATATAATATGTTTTTAAGAATTTAAATATATGTAAGTACCTATTTTATGTTATTGTACCCAGGAAGGCATTAGCCGAAACGTCTAATGTCGTTTTAGTTTAAAATAAAGCTCAAATTTATTGTTTTAATTGCTCAATTTGTTTGTGTATTTTGTATTTTGTCGAAACTTATCTGTTTTCACACAGGCCCAGGTGTCTTCCAGCCTTGTTCAACAGATTTCTAATTTGACTTGTAATCTCTTGATGTATATGCGAACTCCTAATTTTTGTAAACAATACCATTGATAGGAACCTAGATAACAAATATTATGATGTTCGTGTCTAGTGTGAATCATTCCATAATGAACGCCCGTAGCTCAGAAAACACAAACGATAATTTCAAAATATCTGAGCTGAGCCTTCAACGTTGCAGCAACACACTTATTTGCTCCTGTCCTAGTTTTCTAAATGCATTTATGATTTTTATATGAAAGTTCTATGGCGATTTTTCCGAAATATCCTTTAAGTTATTAAACAACTTAAGTTACTCGGAATAGTACTTGCACTTCTGGTTTTTTATGCTTTCTTGGTCCACATATTTAAAAAAAAATTCGGCTATTTAAAGCTACCTAAATATTGGCATTGTTAGCGTTTCTTTGCAGTCGTTTAAAAAAAAATAGAAATGTAAAAAAAATAAATAAATAAATAAAAAATTTTAGAGACAAGACCTCTATCGTTAAAAAACAACCCACCTTAATTTAATCGTTAACTTAAAAAAATTAACAATTAATTAATCGTTAATTTCGATTAAAATCAAAGCCAAAAATTAAAATGTATGGTGTCATAAGTAACATTTATTAAACACACTTGTCGAAAATCTACTTGATGTCTTCTTTTATGACATCTTTTAACCAACAACGCAAACAGACAGGTGTATGGACATTATTTGGTTCAAGTGATGAGCGGGTCTTATTGACAATATAACCAGCCGAGCTGAACATCGTTCACATAGCTTTAGATTGTCTCAGCTGAATTTGCTGATACTGTAGTGGATGTTTGGTATGCATGTGGTAAGTGTTAGAACCATGGTAGCAATGTTCCCTTTAAGCAGCGTGGCTGCGCAGATATTTGACCGACGCCACGCAGGAGTTTAGAATCACCGCGCAGCAAATTTAGTAAAATATTGCACAAGAAATGGACGTTGTGCAACTTTGCACACGATTTGTTTTTTTTAAACTTTGCACACGGGCATACAAAGCTTAGACTTAGAGGGAGCATTGCATGGTAGGCAAACGACCCCTCTCAATGGACACAATAACATTTATCAATATTTTGAACATTCACGCCAGTCAATAGTTTAAAACTAAAATGTTCGTGTAATCGTCCGGAAATTAGTTTATATTTATCGGCCGAAATATTTTACTTTTTTACTTCCAGTACATTTATAAGTGGTAGGACGATTAATCGAAAAAAATATTAATCCGTGTAAAAATTTTTAACGATTAATCGAGAAATTAATAGTTAATATCCGCAGCGCTAATATATATATATAGTAGGCGTCCACTTTTTTCAAAAGCCCAACTAACTTATCCTTGTTTGATAAATAATTAATATTAAACTTACTGAAATGTACACAAAGTATTTTATAATAGGGGTTGTACGGCGCCTACGGTGCTCACTGCAGCTGCAGGGCGCCCATGGCGCCTACTTTTTTTTGTCAAAAGCCCAAGTAACTTATCCTTGTTTGATAAATACGAAATATTAAACTTGCTGAAATGTACACTAAATGAAGTATTTTATAATTATAAATACTCAAATCCTATTTTTACGTCGTTCCCTTTTCCAAAAGTAAAATATAAGCTAAAACAATGACGTCATATACTATTTTTTTACAGCGCGTCTTTAATTTATAATTATTTTGCACACCTTTTTGCGCGCCTTCCGATGCACACGTTTTTTTTAAAATTTAAGCTTAAAAAATGACGTCATAGCTTTAAACTTACATCCAATGTGTGACTTGGGCTATTATATTATTTATTGTATATACATATATCCAACTGATATAGTGATTACTTAAAATTTTCACTTGAAATATGCCATTTTACTTGTTGGAGTTTTGATTATATTATTTAAAAATAATCTTATTTTTCATGATTTATTTGAAATTGATGTTCACATGCGATTAGGGGCCGTCCATAAAGTACGTCACGCTCCAGAGCGTGGGAGGGGGTGTAAAAAGTGTGACAGTTTGTGACACGGGGGAGGGGGGGTCCGGCCATGTGTGACGTCACGCTGTTTTATATTAAATTTTAATTATTTTGTTAATAAAAACAAAATTTATGTTCCAAAGTGTGACGTACTTGGGGTTGGTCCGAGATTTGTGACAGGGGGGAGTTAAAATGGTCAAAAATAACGTGACGTACTTTATGGACGGCCTCTTAGGGCGTGTCTCTACATGCTATGAGTTTGATGTGACGTCACTCCCTCAAAATTGCCTGTTTTTGTAACCGTTAAAATGATATTTCTTGAGAGGCTGCGAACTCCAAGTTTAGCACAGGGGTCGGCGAATAGGGGTAAATTACTCAATTTGGTGTAAAATATGAACTCTTGGAGGTATGCAGACCCATTCAGAGCATATAAAATCCGCTAGAATCCGTTCCTTTAGGGGAAACGGCAAAATTAAATTTTATTTTTAGGGGTATCAGACAAACAAGTTCGCCGATCGAACAAATCGCCGGAACGCAACTGAGGCAGAGATCCGAAATTGATGACATAGATGGCTGGTGCGGTTATCGATCTGTTGACAGAAAAAGTCGACTAGTCATGTCGATGGAAGTCGATGATGGCCAGAATGACGCAGCCGCATGACGTATCACACCTGGAGATGGCCGGTTTGTTTCAGACCAATCGGAATGTCGAGTCGTTGACCCCACGTGACACCACACACACGGACCGTCATCTCTCATGACAGTGACAGAGTTTTGTTGACAACCACTTTGTGAGTGTTTGTGTGCGTGTTTGTTTTAGTGTGTGTGTGTGTGAGTGTGTGTGTGTCGTGAATAAATTGTTCTGGCCTGAGAAATGACTTGGATTGATGACTCGTCTATTGTGTACAAAGCGTTTGTACATACGATTTCACTTGTTCCGCGGACACGGCACAACTGTAGCGACTGTAACGATTGTAGCGACTGTAACGACTGTAGTGACTGTAGCGACTGTAACGACTGTAGCGACTGTAACGATTGTAGCGACTGTAACGACTGTAGCGACTGTAACGACTGTAGCGACTGTAACAACTGTAACAATATACACTGATGTGTCTTTAATGAACAGATTCCATTGTGTCACATGCACGGGTTTCTTTCAACGATAGTTTGTTTTCAAGTAGAAACTTATTATATAGTTAATTAATGAATCGGATACAATAATTGGATAAGACCTTGTTTATTGAACAAAAGGTAGAAAGAAAAGCAAAACAAAAACCACCAATCATTAGAAAAACAAAGGTCTGATTAAGTTGGGTGAAAACGACCTTATTTAACATTTAAAATTTATATTTGATCACATTCACATAATGATAGGTTGAAATTGCTAAAGATGTATATCTCTCAGTTCGGGTGAAGTGCCAGGGGCGCTGCTTTATGCCGTAAAGATCCTCCTCAGGGTGCAGGGGCAGTGGCGTAGTTAGGTTGTTTCTGGCCCGCGAAAAAAAAATTGGCGACCCCGCCCCGTATAATTAATATCTTACACTTGTTCAATCATTATAATGTGACATAAGCCTTCTTTTTGCGTTCAAGGACATATGTACACCCGCCAGTTCTCTTCTCGCCATCACATAGGGAGGGCAACAACCATAAGCGCGGCGAGCGTCATTATGATCAGAGCATTGTTTGTGGGCCCAAAATAAATAGAACAAGGAGATGTACCTGAACTTATTTTTAAAAAAAAATTGTTCGTTCTTATTTTTTAAATTTTTTTTGCGGGGGTGGGGTGAGGGCGGGCGAGGGTGTCTTCTCCAAAATGCATTGAAAATCAAGTTTATTTACCAAAAACACATTGGTGATATTGTTTATTAAATCAATGTATAATGAACCTTGACAGGATAGGCAAATAATTTTGAAATAATAGAAATAGAAAAAAAAACGTTAAGTCACGTGGGCATGTCAAAGGTGCACTTCAAGAGCACAATGTCAAATACTATCACGGGAAATCGTGCTCCTGGCCATCCCAACTCACTGTTTGACTTCGTTTCGAAATAGTGTCGTGGCAAAGGTAAATATTAAGTCACACTCGTTTCGCGTACATGGGGGTGAGTCATTGCCTTAAAATACACATGCATTTGTTACACTCGGCCCTACACAAGGACTTCCCGAACTGGTGATCCACTAACTTTTACCGGTCCACTAACTTTTACCGGTCCACTAACTTTTACCGGTCCACTAACTTTTACCGGTCCACTAACTGTTACCGGTCCACAAATTGTTACCGGTCCACAAATTGTTACCGGTCTGTGAAACTTGCCTGGTCGGTCAGCACAGCACAGGTCAAAAAGCCGGAAGAAAATTGTATGAATTTTTTTTTAACGCTAAGCATTAATGAAATTGTTATTATAGTTCAGCAGGCTGAATACGAATTACAATTTGTTTGTTTACAATGAAGCTCAGTGTTAGGTCTTCTGTAAGCCTCAATTTTCACATGTGTGTAGCGTGAACGCTTATTTTGAGTCGTAGCTGTTACCCAATAGTCATAATTGCTGACAATGTTCAAGATGTATTTTTAAACCACCATATATGTATTATACTTTATTATATTATCTATTACAGACGCTTCCTCTACACAGAAGATTATTGCGTCCTAAGCCTATCTATGGTTTTTGTCAAGTATTGCATTTTTATTAAGAATTTTAATTAATGTAGATAGTGTTTTGGTTTTCCTGATTGAATCAGGCAAACCATTCCATGCCCGATTTCCTGAGGGAAAGAACGATAATTTGTATGCGTAAGGAATTTTAAAAAAAATGTTTTTATCCCTATTTCCATCTGAAGTTTGTAGTAGATTACCTTTGTGTTTTATTTCCAAGTTAGAATTAATTGCCTATGCACTATTATTACTTTGTATTCCATTATATACAATCAGCAACTGCTAGTAACCAAGTCTGCACTATTATTACTTTGTATTCCATTATATACAATCAGCAACTGCTAGTAACCAAGTCTGCACTATTATTACTTTGTATTCCATTATATACAATCAGCAACTGCTAGTAACCAAGTCTGCACTATTATTACTTTGTATTCCATTATATACAATCAGCAACTGCTAGTAACCAAGTCTGCACTATTATTACTTTGTATTCCATTATATACAATCAGCAACTGCTAGTAACCAAGTCTGCACTATTATTACTTTGTATTCCATTATATACAATCAGCAACTGCTAGTAACCAAGTCTGCACTATTATTACTTTGTATTCCATTATATACAATCAGCAACTGCTAGTAACCAATTCTGCACTATTATTACTTTGTATTCCATTATATACAATCAGCAACTGCTAGTAACCAAGTCTGCACTATTATTACTTTGTATTCCATTATATTCAATCAGCAACTGCTAGTAACCAAGTCTGCACTATTATTACTTTGTATTCCATTATATACAATCAGCAACTGCTAGTAACCAAGTCTGCACTATTATTACTTTGTATTCCATTATATACAATCAGCAACTGCTAGTAACCAAGTCTGCACTATTATTACTTTGTATTCCATTATATACAATCAGCAACTGCTAGTAACCAAGTCTGCACTATTATTACTTTGTATTCCATTATATACAATCAGCAACTGCTAGTAACCAAGTCTGCACTATTATTACTTTGTATTCCATTATATACAATCAGCAACTGCTAGTAACCAAGTCTGCACTATTATTACTTTGTATTCCATTATATACAATCAGCAACTGCTAGTAACCAAGTCTGCACTATTATTACTTTGTATTCCATTATATACAATCAGCAACTGCTAGTAACCAAGTCTGCACTATTATTACTTTGTATTCCATTATATACAATCAGCAACTGCTAGTAACCAAGTCTGCACTATTATTACTTTGTATTCCATTATATACAATCAGCAACTGCTAGTAACCAAGTCTGCACTATTATTACTTTGTATTCCATTATATACAATCAGCAACTGCTAGTAACCAAGTCTGCACTATTATTACTTTGTATTCCATTATATACAATCAGCAACTGCTAGTAACCAAGTCTGCACTATTATTACTTTGTATTCCATTATATACAATCAGCAACTGCTAGTAACCAAGTCTGCACTATTATTACTTTGTATTCCATTATATACAATCAGCAACTGCTAGTAACCAAGTCTGCACTATTATTACTTTGTATTCCATTATATACAATCAGCAACTGCTAGTAACCAAGTCTGCACTATTATTACTTTGTATTCCATTATATACAATCAGCAAATGCTGCAAAAACCCAAGTTCCCCTTTCACACCTATAAGTAAACACTTACTGGCAATGACTTCACAAAAAAGCACCAGCCCTTGACTTTCTCAAAGCTGCCACACGTAGTGAAGACCACTATAAATCATTCAAGTGGAACATTTCCTAGGCTTTATCTCCCCCATGCATGCAGGGGCATGTGAAATAGGAGGAAAGGGAAGACTTCACTTTTATAGGGCGCCAAATATTCTTTAGATAAGTTGTTAATTAAATGAGACCCCCAACTTTTCTTGTTTCTTTTCAGTAGTTGAGTGGCACAAAAATTTAATTTGTGACTGATGCACTATTGGCCTCAAGGGCGTCACTAGGGTTGGTGTCCCCCAGTGCGGTAGCTCATGGTGTCACACCCTCACGACTTATTCCAAAGATCTCCTTAGAGTCTGCGAATGACAAATAACGAGGCATACATACATTTTGGTGTCACCCCTTGTGCTGGTGTCACACGGTGTGGTCCGCACCCCCAGGCACCCCCTAGTGACGCCTCTGATTGGCCTATTTTCTAAATATTTACACTGGCGGGGTTTCCCTGCTCGAATCTTGCTTCAGGCGATAATTTTCACCTTTGAGGATCATTGAAATTATGCCGTTCTTCCTTTTGTAATAACAAAAGACGAATCTATCTGAAAACATGAAAGTAATAATTGTTTGACAAGTGATCTGCTGATATAAAGTTTGCAACACCATTATTTTCTTCTTCACTCCCTTCAAGTTCACTCAAATTAGAAAAACGTAATATAACAACATCCTTCCCATTGTTTGACGTTAGACTCACGGACTCGAAGAATTTCATTAGCCGTGACAGGCTATCATCATATCACACTCGGATATATTGATTTAGGTCAGGGGTGTCCAAACTTTTTGCATGGCGTGGCATATTCCTTGAAGTAAAGATATTCGCGGACCGGATTAAAATAATATTATAAAAATGACATAGGTTGAGAAGTTTTTATTGAAAAAATTTAATATAAAGGATGAAACTGAGATCTTGAATGCAGTAAATAGGTGTAGTCAGGCTCAATAAGTTGCAGCTTTTTTCCAAAGGCCTTGATTTGTGAATATAATTGGCTTATATTGTTGCATTGTTCCCTAGAAGATTTGTGCTAAGATCTTTTAGATGTCTTGTCATATCAACTAAAAATGCAAAAGCTTCCAGCCAAGAAGTATCTTATATTCTGGAATTGGTTGTACTTATCTTCCATCAAATGCCCAATTTCTTTCTCTAAGTGCGTAGAAGCGCTGAGGTGCATTTGTCTACTGAGCCATCTTACATCATTACACATCTCCGTATTCTCCCTGGGTGTCAAGAAGAAACTGCGGAAACTGGCGGTGAAACAGGGCTTTAGAGCGAATAGAGTTTATAGCTGTTATCAATGGCTTAATGACATGATCACATCTAAGATGTTTGGCACAAAGAACTTTTTTGGTGAATGATACAGTGAAGTTTAAAAGCTTTGCCACCCTCTTCGCTGACTTTGTGACAGACAAGTGTTGCTAGTCCACTGCACTCACTAATCATGGCTAGAGCACCCACCATCAGTAATAATTCAGATATTTTTTCCATGGCAATTGATTGTCATGAACATCAGAACACACGGAAGCGAATAAATCTTTTGCTCTTATTTGGTCTTTAAGACTCTGAAGATCACGTAATTCTTCTCTCACACACATGCTATTCAATCCTTTCTCCACTTTTCTTTGAAGCGGCGTGCTTTGTCATCAACTATTCTTTTTTACGAGCTTTCTCCATTCTAAAATAGGGATTACAATTTGTAAAAATAACATTAACTTCACTATCAATTCAACTCAAATACATACATATAGACAGGGGCGGATTAAGACTGCATGGGGCCCCTGGCTGCAATTCAAACTGGGGCCCTATCCAGCCAGCGTACCTTTAGATAAAATGATTGCTAGCAGCTAATATAAGACTGTAACTTGTACACATTCATTCAAAATGATTATTCATGAAAAAAACCGATTTCGAAGAAATAACTTTTTGCCGGTATCCTGAAATTGAGCGTAAAAGACAATTTATAAAATTAAAAAACACATGAAAAAAAAATTTCACACCCCACCCGGGGATCGAACCCGCCACCGCTTGCACCATAAGCCTTATTACTACACATTCGGCCACGAGATCTCATTTAGGGTTGTCAATTTAAAATATATATATAATATTTTTTAAAATAATTTCTGTTATTGAGCCTATCAATTCAGGTTTTTTGACTGCTAAGACTATCGTGTGGGAAAAGAGATCATTTTAATAGATGAGATTTTATTAATTTAACATATTTTCAGCAATTCATGAATACATTTGTCCACATTTATTATAAAATATGCTAAGTTTGGGGGCCCTAAATCATCGGGGGCCCCTGGCTTTAGCCCGTTCAGCCCCCCCCCCTTAATCCGCCATAGCATATAGATAAGTAGATTTGTTATATTTTCAGAAAGAATTTGAGCATGAAATTTTAACATTCACTAACAGCATGAACAAATTGGAGTGTGATACACATTTTAATTTTTTAAAATGACAATTTCCCATGAATTAATTTTTTTTTAATTTTGCCGATCGTAGAAATTACATTATTTGCATAATTTATAGATTTACCGTTTTTTAAATATTAGATAAAGATTGAGTTACTGGTCTTTATATATTTCTTTACATTTCAGAACCATGGAGTTAAAATTAGACATTACTATCACAATTTCATATCGATTTTCAAGACTTTATAAATAATTAAATGTTTTATTCATTCAATCATTAAAATAATTAGACGAAATTTAATTATCTTCTGTATGGAAGGAGCCTCTGTAATAGGTAAGATAGAAATGATTAAAATTTGATAAATCGTGGCAAAGTTACGGAATTTTTTTTTGTACTACGTACCTTACAATAAACAAAATGTGTTGAATATAACAAAAGCCGAAAGTTGTTTCAAAAAATTGTGATACAAATATTTCTTTTTAAAGTCCACCACCCCATATTCGTTTCAAGTTCCGATTCGGTGAAATAAAAATATAACAATGACGGATTTGATTTTTACGGTGAGCGGTCAACGAATTTTGTACACTTAACTTCATCTGGTTTTAAAAAATCCATTTCCATTTTGTTAAAAAAATAAAACGTCATCGATTTTTGCCATTATTTGACGTACTCAAAACAGTACAAAATTTCAATATTTCTTATAAATATAATGTCGTTACAGAAATAATACGTTAGTCAATTAATTATTTCAGATGTGGCCGCGGGTCAGTTAAAATTGCTTCGCGAGCCGGTTTTGGCCCGCGGGCCGGACTTTGGACACCCATGATTTAGGGCTTAGGCTATCATATTAAACACAATCATATATACTGAGCAAGCCTGAGTAATAATGTTATAATCGAATAGAGTTTGAGTGTGACCTAGGAACGGACAAATCAATAAATAAGAAATTAACTGTTACGTCATTAAATAGTTTTGTGTATATTTCGCATTCCTGTCCTTATTGGATCTTATCTTATTTTATCGGTTACAGACGCTCCTCCTATACAGAAGATTATTGCGTCCTATGCTTATCCATGATTTTTGTCTAGTCTTTCTTTTTTATTAGAGTTTTAAATGTTGATAAAGTGTTGGTTTTCCTAGTTTCATCAGACAATCCATTCTACTTCCGAATTCCGGCCAGGAAGAAAGAGAATTGGTATGTGTTTGTTCTTGCATACGGAATAAGAAAAGTGTTTTATCCCTAATTCTATCCAAGGTTTGCATTAGCTTATCTTTGAGTTGTATTTCCAAGTTAGAGTAAATTGCCTTATGTATTATTACTACTTTGCTAGTAAATCCTCTAGTTTTTCAAGGTTTAATGATTCAACTAATGGTGTTAGTCTTGTCAGTTTTGAATATTCTCCAGTAATTAATCTGGCAGCTCTTTTTTGAATGTGTTTCAGTTTGAACAATGGACAAACTATCTCCTTATCTCCATCACTCAGATACACACTTAGAATTATAAATCACCACAGGCTGCACATGGTCAGGTGGATCAAGGCTTGACACAGGGGGAGAGTGGGGTGGGAGGTGGGGGGATTGGACGCAAGCTCACACTACTGGTCGGATGTCGTAAGGCTTTTGTCAAGCTGGCCTGACCTGAAAGGCAACAACCGCGTACAAAACAAGGTCAGGCAGTTGTTTATACTGTTTGGTAGGGTTTCTTATGGGAACTGGTCTCGGGTGAATGCTAACATTTAAGCTTTAAAGACAAAATGGTAATTTCCTTTCCATCTTATCTCTCTCTCTCCCTCCCCCCTCTCTCTCTCTTTCTCCATCTCTCTTTGTCCATCCTATCGTACTGAACTTCTCTCTGTCTACTCACACTGTCCCCAGTCTGCTCTTCTGGGGAAACAAGTATTTCTTTCTGTTCTTAAGACAAACAAACAAACAACAAACAAAAAAATAATAAACAATTCGGCGAAATGTCATTATCTTTTTGTGCTCAAAGACATTTAAATTTTCTACCATTACATTTACACATTCGAAATAAAACTGCTATAATTACCGAATATACTCGTTCTAAAGTCGACTTTTTTGGACAAAATTTAGGGGAAAAGGTTGGTGTGAGGGGGTGGGTCGGCCATAGGTGATTTCTGCATGAACATTGAAAATCGGTGTTGTTATTGTAGATCATCAAGGTCCTTGTCTACATTCTACAAGATTCAACTGCTCTACCAGAAGCTATAAAATATTATTAATCATCTTCACTCACCTTATTTATTACTTTTATTTATTTTTGTCAATGTTTTAATAAATTGTTTTACAATTTTTGTTTGCCAACAACAATTTTTTAAATAACACGCTTTCGCCTCTGGTTAGGTACAACAAAGATACAATATGCTTAGAAATGCAAATTTTTGCATAGGTCTCGCATTTCGTCTGCTGTATTGGGCCCGAGGCCCCGCACATCATTTTTGCCTTGGGCCCCGCATACTCTTGGGCCGTCCCTGATTATTGGTGTGTTGTATATTTAAGTAAGAAATTAATATCGTATGTATTATAAATATTACTATTTTGCTTCTTGTTCTATAATGTTCTAGTGTTACTATTTTTAGTAATGTAACTGATGGAGTCACTATTGTCAGTTGAGAATTTTCACCAGAAATTAATCTTACTATTCTTTTTTTAATTAGTTTTACTTTATCTATGTGTTCTTTGGTAGCTGGGTTTAGATGTTGGTTCATCTTTGTTAGCTGAGTTAAATGTGAATGTGAGGCAAACATTAAACATTGAACACGCGATAACTCTATCATCTTGATCATTCAGTCACACAGCATTGGACTGCCAGAAAGCTTTCAAATACAACACAAACGAATTGTCTGATTAATAAACAATATATTAAAGCCTTATTAATGGACAAATACATTTATAAACGATCCGGCAACTGCCTTCATCAGTATTAATAAATAAACACACGTATTTAAATTAAATTTAAATTATATATTACCAAAATTACCATGGAAAACTAATGAAGTATAAGAACAAAAATGAAAAGAAGAAAAATGGTCAAAAGTACTTTCAAACAAACAGCATGAAGAAGTAGTGTTAGCACTGACAATTTCATATTTTCTCCATGACAGTACACTGTTGGTGGGTATACTTCATAACCATGGCAACACATCAAAGCGCTATAATGTCACACACCAAATGGAGGTAGTTTGAGTAGTTGTGTAGCAATATCAAAATTCCTTTTTCGGGCAGAGGAAACAGAGTGTGTAGAGTGTAGATATTTATTATGATCACTTTATCTTTATGAAAGCGTAGTTTTAAAGTTCAGTTTTATATGCTTAAATGAATAAATGATTTTAAAAATAACGATTTCGGAAAATATACAGTACTGTGCAGTAACGCCGAAACAGTGGTATATGAATGTATAATTATGGTATATGGTATATGTAGCATATGCTGTATATAAAGATATATGTGTATATGAAGTCTATGCTGTATATAAAGATATATGTGTATTTGAAACTGAGAGGACTGACATTTTTCTCAAAGTTAAAAGAATTCCCCGGTAAAGAATGCTTTAAACATGCACAATGTATGTACCTAGTACTTTGTCGGGACAGCATTATTAATTTTGTATTTACCGATTTTTCAAGTAAAGCGGTTTTTGCGTTAAACGTTATTTCGCTGAATACGAAGATTAATTCATTGAAGTTCGGAAGAGGACTAATTGGGGACTATATTTTTTTTCAAACTAATGACAATGAAATTGAACCATCCACAGATACCGCTTAAGTGCAAGGATACCAATGTTCATTTCCCGAAAAATGCATTTCAAAGCTTGTGAAAAAGATTGGTTAAGATGTTCAATTAGAGAAATTGTTCATGGAAAAATGCAGTTATCAATTAAAAAAATTAATTCTGTTACAAATGTGAGATTTAGTTGATGAATATTTCTATAGCTATGAAATATGTCATATTTTGTAGAAAAACTTTTTGGGTGCATTTAAGATATACATTTTTAGAATTTTAAAATTATTTATCAGTTGAAAAAAATTCATAGACGTACAGATGTTTTGGTAATACTGTATTATATAAAATGTGCAATTTTCTTAAAATACAAGGACATAATAAATTAATAAAAGTTAAGATATTTACTTCTGTAATAAGGAAAGTGCGAGTTATTATTTTCTAAAAATAGCTTTTCATTTTCCCGAAATACTCAATTTGTTATAGTTATAGTCTTTTGTTTTGGTTTAAAAGATACACTTTAACAAATCTCGATTTTGTTTTATATGTAAAAATTGATTGTTACATGCATTAGCTCATGAATTAGCGAAATATATCTTCCATTATTACCATGTGCACCAATATCTATACATACAATTTTCATAAATAAAACCGTTGCAATAGGAAGTGACGGGTCAAAGGTGGACGTTTTGTTTTGATTGATGGCCATTCATTTATCTTATATCAGTCGAGTATTTCTCAATGTCCTTATCTAATTAAAAATTTTGTCTGAAAAAACAGAAAAAAACTTCAAGGTTTATTATGATTTGATCTGTAAAAAATTAAGAATAGTAAAACGCGCATAAAACTCATATTATCATAGATAGAAGAAATCAAGACGGTATTATCAACAGGCGATCGGTAGGAAATATTTATCATTTAAGAAAATGTGTTTGAGTGTGTGTGTGTGTGTGGGGGGGGGGTGTATTAGGAAATCCCCTTGACAGCGAGAAAAAAACAGAGCAAAAAAAGAACACAAAACTAGAAGAAGAGCTGATTAGGCATGTATGCACAGACCTCCTACTCACTGCACCGACCTCCTACTCACTGCACAGACCTCCTACTCACTGCACCGACCTCCTACTCACTGCACAGACCTCCTACTCACTGCACCGACCTCCTACTCACTGCAACGACCTCCTACTCACTGCACAGACCTCCTACTCACTGCACAGACCTCCTACTCACTGCACAGACCTCCTACACACTGCACCTACCTCCTACTCACTGCACAGACCTCCTACTCACTGCACAGACCTCCTACTCACTGCACAGACCTCCTACTCACTGCACAGACCTCCTACTCACTGCACAGACCTCCTACACACTGCACCTACCTCCTACTCACTGCACCTACCTCCTACTCACTGCACAGACCTCCTACTCACTGCACAGACCTCCTACTCACTGCACAGACCTCCTACTCACTGCACAGACCTCCTACTCACTGCACCGACCTCCTACTCACTGCACAGACCTCCTACTCACTGCACCGACCTCCTACTCACTGCACCGACCTCCTACTCACTGCACAGACCTCCTACTCACTGCACAGACCTCCTACTCACTGCACAGACCTCCTACTCACTGCACAGACCTCCTACTCACTGCACAGACCTCCTACTCACTGCACAGACCTCCTACTCACTGCACAGACCTCCTACTCACTGCACAGACCTCCTACTCACTGCACAGACCTCCTACTCACTGCACAGACCTCCTACTCACTGCACAGACCTCCTACTCACTGCACCGACCTCCTACTCACTGCACAGACCTCCTACTCACTGCACCGACCTCCTACTCACTGCACAGACCTCCTACTCACTGCACAGACCTCCTACTCACTGCACAGACCTCCTACTCACTGCACAGACCTCCTACTCACTGCACAGACCTCCTACTCACTGCACAGACCTCCTACTCACTGCACAGACCTCCTACTCACTGCACAGACCTCCTACTCACTGCACCGACCTCCTACTCACTGCACAGACCTCCTACTCACTGCACAGACCTCCTACACACTGCACAGACCTCCTACTCACTGCACAGACCTCCTACTCACTGCACCGACCTCCTACTCACTGCACAGACCTCCTACTCACTGCACCGACCTCCTACTCACTGCACCGACCTCCTACTCACTGCACAGACCTCCTACTCACTGCACCGACCTCCTACTCACTGCACCGACCTCCTACTCACTGCACCGACCTCCTACTCACTGCACCGACCTCCTACTCACTGCACAGACCTCCTACTCACTGCACAGACCTCCTACACACTGCACAGACCTCCTACTCACTGCACAGACCTCCTACTCACTGCACCGACCTCCTACTCACTGCACAGACCTCCTACTCACTGCACAGACCTCCTACTCACTGCACCGACCTCCTACTCACTGCACAGACCTCCTACTCACTGCACAGACCTCCTACTCACTGCACAGACCTCCTACACACTGCACAGACCTCCTACACACTGCACAGACCTCCTACTCACTGCACAGACCTCCTACTCACTGCACAGACCTCCTACTCACTGCACAGACCTCCTACTCACTGCACAGACCTCCTACTCACTGCACCGACCTCCTACTCACTGCACCGACCTCCTACTCACTGCACAGACCTCCTACTCACTGCACAGACCTCCTACTCACTGCACAGACCTCCTACTCACTGCACAGACCTCCTACTCACTGCACAGACCTCCTACTCACTGCACAGACCTCCTACTCACTTATTGATAGTTTTGTACCCACGGCTCTGATTAGTTTTCTGGTGGACAACAAAGCGCAATTAATTATTTGCCATGTCCGAAATAAACAGAGACTCTCAAATGCCGCTAGAGAAGACCTGACCAAAACAAGCTGATTTCAATTTAATTTTGTGAAGTTAAAGTTTTAATAGCTGTTTGTTAATAATGCTCTCTACTTTGACCAAAAAAAAATAAAAATAAAGTTCGAAAACTTAACTGCCGCGTTAAAGTTAAATTAAGATGGCGTGATTTGATGCCCAATTTGATGCCCAATTTGAGGAGCACTTGTATGATTTCCAATGCCCGAAAGTGGGTAAACAATAGTATAGATTCAGCGCTTCGTTAAATCATGGCGATTGTGGGCGTGAGGGCAAAGCATCGCCACGGAATGTAATCTATCGCTTGCCTTATCTTATCTGTTTACAGACGCTCCTTCTGTACAGAATATTATTGCGTCCTACGCTTATCTATGGTTTGTGTATAGTCCTGCATTTTTATTAGAGATCAAAATGTTGATAAAGTGTTGGTTTTCCTGGATTCTTCAGGCAACCCATTCCACGCCCGAATTCCGGACGGGAAGAATGAAAATTTGTATGAGTTTGTTCTTGCATACGGAATAAGAAAGATGTTTTTATCCTTATGTCTCTCTGAGGGTTGTATTAAGTTATCTTTGTGCTGTATTTCTAAATTAGAATTAATTGCTTTATGTATGATTACTACTTTACTCTTGGTTCTTCTATCCTCTAGTGTTTCAAGGTTTAATGATTTAACTAATGGTGTTATTCTTGTCCGTTTTGAATATTCTCCAGTAATGAATCTGGCAGCTCTTTTTTGAATTTGTTCTAGTTTATCAGTGCATGTTTTCTTTGGTGGATGGGTCCCATACAGAAGATGCATATTCTAGTACAGGTCTTACCAAAGTGAGGTAGCATTTTAGTTTTATATCTCTATTACATTTGTTAAAGTTTCTTTTTATAAAGCCTAAGGTTTTGTTTGATTTTTAATAACTTCATTGACATGGGGATTCCATGATAGTTTCTCATTTATTAAGACTCCTAAGTATTTTGCATCTTTAGTTTGGGTCAGTTCTTTTCCATGAATGTAATATTTTGAATTTATTTGTTTCTTTTTCTTTGTTACTCTTAACAGTTGACACTTTTCTGGGTGGAAAGACATACTCCAGTTAGTTTCCAATTTTATCAATTCATCTAAGTCTTTTTGTAAAATTTTGCTATCTTGTTCTGATTTAATTGTTATATAGATTATACAATCATCAGCAAATAACCTAACTTTTGTACCTGTTGAGATGTTGTTGGGTAAATCATTTATATAAATCAAAAAGAGTAAGGGACCTAACACAGTTCCTTGTGGAACTCCTGAGTTAACCTTTATTGGTGCAGATTTAGATCCATTAATTATTACAGTTTGCTCCCTGCCCAAAAGGAAGTCTTGGATCCAGTGATGTAAGGGACCTGAGATTCCAAAGTAGTTAAGTTTTTTAAGTAAACTAAGGTGGTGAACTTTGTCAAATGCTTTTGAGAAGTCAAGTAATATTGTGTCTATTTGATCATTATTGTCCAAAACCTTTTGATATTCATCTATTAAAACCTTTTTTCTTGCTTATGTCGTGACATCCACTCAATTGACCACAAAGCAAATAAAGTGAGGAATTTGAGACCAACGTGTATAGGCGTAGGGTGTTGGTCCGCAGAGTGGAATGATCTAGGCAATATAATATAGATTATATAGCCTACCACCTACCCTGAATGATTATACCAATGTTAGACGGTATGGTTACTTTTAAATATAACTAAGTATAGTTATAGGAGTAGTGGGGTGAGTAAGATATACATATGAACGTATTTGGACCTATAATATAACGTCTTGCTATAATTGAATATATAAATATATTCAGAATTGTAAATACTTGACCTCCAACTTGGAGATAACCAGTCTCGTGTCAAATTAACCTCTGTACTCTGACCACTCCGGTGATACTGAAACATCTAACGTCTCCAAGAGCCTCTGGGGGAAACCCAATTTCAAATTGGATGTCCACAGACCTCTCACCACTATCCCTCTTAGGGTGCGTCCGGTAAGCCGACCGACGATGCGACTTTGCTGGAGTGGTGTGTGTAAGGTGGCCTAGGGATGGAGAGTGTATCTATTGTGGCGCAGGTATGTGCGTTACGTCATCAACATTGGGGCCTCACACCAAGGCGGCGAGGTGTCGGGCAAATTGGCCAACTGGTCGGAAACAAAGGTGTTGCGTAGGCCAGCAAGTGGTGAAACAAAAATCAGCCAAGTAAGGACCTAAATTGTAATGACAATACACGCAATACCTCTTGGCGATAATGTTTGCAGAAAAACGGGGGGGGGGGGGCATTAGCCTTAAGCCAATGGATCGGGGCTGATTAGAAGAATTAGGAAATCGTAGGGCTGTAACTGTTAGCACCATTGGTATCTTCGCATTTTTTCTAACTCCACTTCCCCATTGATCGGTTTCATGTTCAATTCTAATGTTCCTGATTTTACAATAATGAATTTCACCTGTAACTAAAACAATAAAACTATATCACTGACCGTTAAACGGAGCAACCTCAGCGTTCCGACAACGGGACTTTTTATGTAACATCTTTTAAAATTAAGACCTTACATCCTCCCCCCCCCCCCCCGCAAGTATGTTAAGAAAACAGGTTACTGTTGTGGTGTATTTAAGGGTTTTTCTTCCTGAAACTGATAATCAGAATGACGTGATTAGGTAACAGTGACTTTTCAATAACTCAGTAAAGACTATAATATTGTCTTTTCTCCCACTAAAAGGCATCGATTAGCTGATAGGGTGTCAAGCAACACGACTATAGCTATTAGTCACGCCGTCCTTCCTTCCATGTCATTCCTCTTTCTAGGTTTTGGTAGATGGTCAATGTATAGGGGAGGAAATATCACTTTTCTCTCAGACTTCAATGCCATTTATTACTTATTACCTTAATAATAAATTTTTTTTTAATCTGCAATATTGAAATGATTTAAGTTTTATGGTATAAATGAAACCAACACCTGCTACACGACTGACTGTGTGTGGGGGGGGCCTTCCTTGATTATTATTGTAAATGAGAGGGAATTTTTTAAATAAAAATAATTATAATTGAAATACTGAGGCATATCTTATCTTATCTGTGTACTGCAGACGCTCCTTCTTTGTCTGCCAGCGTTCGGGGCTAAGATCAGCTCGGCAGGTTGTGATTGATATATTGTCTATATGATAGTCTTCCTATTGTAGTCTTTTTCGAGCCAATATGGAAGCTCTCTACTTGTATATATATAAAGGAGGGTCCGTGTCAATCGTTGCTCCCGGGCACAATTCCCTTGTGGCATTGGTTAACGGGGATCGTCCTGTGACTATTCGTTGTTTAAATTTCATCCCTCCTCTTATTGATAACGCTCCACGTTTTTCTTACCACTACTGACTGCTTGGATTTCACGCAGCTAAGTGGTTTTTTATTATTATTTCGTGTTTATTCGTTTCATGTGTGTACTATTTGTCCGTTGAGGAAGGCTCTTTGCCGAAAACGTTCGCTGTTGTGTTACGTCTGTCAGGCCTACTAATACCCTGTTTGTTTTTATATTATAAATGGATCTCGTTTTCAGCTGAGGTTGGTGGTATCAAGAGTGGCCATGTAAATCCCAGGGCCCTGTTTCTGGATTTTACTTGGTCTTTCAGCGCGTCTTGTTGGCATAGGACTGGACGGGCATGCTGGTATAGCATTCACCGACCATACACTACCCAAGTATACGCCCGGACGTATGTGTACTCCTTGCCCAGAACCACCCTGGCTTTTTCACCATGGTTGATCTAGCGGTTACTTGGGCGTTCGGTTCTTGTGCAAAAATTGATATCCAGTTTTGACACCAACATAAACAGTTATTGTTATCCATTGACACCAACAATACAGGTTATTGAATATCCTGTATGACACCAACATAAACAGGTTTATTGATATCCAGTTTGACACCAACAATAAACAGTTTATTGAATATCCATTTGCACCACACCAACATAAACAGGTTTATTTGGTGTTCCAGTTGTGACTACCTACATAAACAGTTTTTATATCCTGTTGACACCAACATAAACAGGTTTAGTGATATCCTGTTTGAAGACTCCAACATAATCAGGTTATTGCAGTCCATTTTGACACCCCAACATATTCAGGTTATTGATATCCAGTGGGACACCACAACTATAACAGTTAATTGACGATCCTGTTTGACACCAACATAAACCAAGTTAGTGGATATCAGTTTGACTCCAACATAAAACAGGTTATTGATATCCTGTGTGATTGTCACCCAACATAAACTGGGTTTTGATATCCAGTTTGACACCAACATAATACAGGATTTATTGATATCCTGTTTGACAACCATCATATACAGAGTTATTGATGATCCAGTTTTGACACCACATAAACTGTTATTGATAGCCTGTTTTGTCACCAACATAAACAGGTTATTATTGAAGTCCAGTGTTTGACACCAACATAAACAGTTATGATATCCTGTTTGACACCAACATTACAGGTTATTGATATCCTGTGTGACACCAACAGAAACAGTTATTGATATCCAAGTTTGACACCAACATAATCAGGTTATTGGATACCAGTTTTGACACCGAACATAATCCAGGGATTGATATCCAAGTTTTTGACACCAAACCTTAGAAACAGTTAATTGAGTCCAGTTTGACACCAACATATTCTGGGTAATGGATTAGCCGGTTTGACACCAACATAATCAGGTTTTTGTAATCCATTTGACAACCAACATAATCAGAGATTGATACCATTTGACACCAACAAAACAGGTTATTTGGTATATCCATTTGACACCAACATAAAACAGGTTCGTTCCACTTTTGACTTAATGAGTT
>CALYLW010002346.1:0-54354 GCA_944989445.1 Ampullaceana balthica | reverse complement strand
GAGTTCTCAGTTTCCGAAGTTACTTCGGGGTGAGGCTGCGAGATATAAGGACACACAGCACGGGTGGAGCAAACGGTACGTATTTCAAGTTAGACACATTTACGAATAGAGAATCACGTGTAATCTTTCAGAGTCAAATGCTTCATAAGTATTTTGAAAAAAATAAAACAATGAATATTATAATAATGAAAATGATGATAATAATGATGATGATAATAATGATAAATTAATTTTTTTTAATCAATTACGTGTGGATAACAATGTTGAGTCATCGGCATTTAAATATTGATCTATCTCGCTGTCAGTTCAGAACACAGTATCGTTTCATACTCGGATGGACCGGCATTAAGGGTTTAGCCTGACTGGTTAATAGGAACGGATGGCTGCTAAAGTCATAGTGATCTGCTAAAGTCATAGTGATCTGCTAAAGTCATAGTGATCTGCTAAAGTCATAGTGATCTGCTAAAGTCATAGTGATCTGCTAAAGTCATAGTGATCTGCTAAAGTCATAGTGATCTGCTAAAGTCATAGTGATCTGCTAAAGTCATAGTGATCTGCTAAAGTCATAGTGATCTGCTAAAGTCATAGTGATCTGCTAAAGTCATAGTGATCTGCTAAAGTCATAGTGATCTGGTCATATCGTAACCATTCTGCTCGATAGTTAAAGCGCAACCTTGCATAAGACGGTGTCTGAAATCAGTAACTTGGAAGGGCTTTTATGGCTAAGAGTAAGAGCTAAGCTCCTGATAGTAGGCCTATGGCTAAACGTAAGTGCTAATCTCTTGGTAGTATGGCTTAGACGTGAATTTCTTACAATGTATGTCTGGTTTTCAGTTTGTAGTTGATTTCAAGGCTAAATGAAATTGGTTTATTTAATGCCCCAACAACGGTTGATTGTGGCGCGCAATGTGGCGTGCATACATTTCTATGACTAATTTGATCGTAAAAATAACTTCGATGCTCGATGCAAGTGTGGATGAAAGCCATTTGGGCTGCGTGTAAATAATTCAGTCATGCTGGTCATAATAAGTGTGTGAGTGTGTGTAAGTGTTAGATGGGTATCACCTAAATCTACTTGGAATTGTACGCAACTATAAATCATGTCTCAACTGCTGCCCTGGACGATATCCCAGACCTGCCGGTCATGGAAGAGCTCGATAGCCTACCCACAATGGTCGAGCTAAGTAGAGCCATAGATTGCCTAGCCTGCGGGAAAGCCCCTGGTAATGATGGAATTCCACCAGAAGTTCTCAAATGTGGAAAAGAAATACTTTTACAGCCTTTGCATGACCTCCTAACTCTCTGCTGGGAACAGGGGCAGATACCACAGGAGTTAAAAGATGCCAACATCGTTACACTGTATAAAAATAAAGGAGACAAGAGTGACTGCAACAACTATCGTGGAATCTCTCTCCTCAGTATAGTTGGAAAGGCCTTCACCCGAGTTGCATTAACACGCCTGCAGACCCTAGCATCGCGTGTACTCCCAGAATCGCAGTGCGGCTTTCGAGCCGGAAGATCAACCATAGACATGCTCTTCTCTCTGCACCAGCTGCAGGAGAAATGCAGGGAGCAACATATGCCTCTATACATCGCGTTCGTCGACCTAACTAAAGCTTTTGATCTTGTCAGCAGAAGCGGCCTTTTCCAGATCTTAGTAAAAATAGGCTGCCCTACACATTGCTTAACATCATCAAGCAATTCCACGAAAACATGCAGGGCACAGTGTGCTATAACGGTGCCACCTCTGAGGCTTTCCCAGTAAGTAGTGGAGTAAAGCAAGGCTGCGTGTTGGCACCTACTCTATTCGCAATATTCTTTTCCATCTTACTCCAGTATGCCTTCAAGAACAACAGCGAGGGGATATACATACACACCAGAGCTGACGGGAGATTATTCAATATTACCCGACTTAGAGCCAAGACCAAAATAAGGAAGATTTTGCTGCGCGAGCTCTTATTTGCAGACGATGCCGCCTTAATATCCCACACAGCAGACGGCCTGCAGAACCTTGTATCCAGCTTCTCCGCTGCCTGCAAAGAGTTTGGCCTGACCATAAGTATAAAGAAAACTAACATTATGGCACAGGATGCTGCCTCTCTCCCGACTATCACCATGGACGACTGCGACCTGGATGTTGTTGACAGTTTTACTTATCTGGGATCAAACATTTCGAGCACCCTCTCACTGGAAGATGAGATAAGTAGTAGGATATGGAAGGCAGCAACTGTTATGGCTAGACTGTACAAAAGAGTCTGGACCAATGCCAAACTCACAACAAGGACTAAGCTGCAGGTATACCACGCCTGCGTACTGAGCACACTCCTCTATGGATGCGAGTCTTGGACCACCTATACCAGGCATGATAGAAAGCTCAATAGCTTCCACCTCAGATGCCTGCGCCGCATCTTGGACATCAAATGGCAAGAGAAAGTCCCCAACACAGAGGTCCTGGCTCAAGCAAGCATGAGTAGTATTGCAGCAATATTAAGCCAAAGACGCCTCCTTTGGCTTGGACACGTCAAGAGGATGCAAACTGGTCGCATACCCAAGGATGTGCTTTACAGCGAGCTGGCGACAGGGAAAAGGTCGGTTGGTCGGCCATGTCTCAGTTACGTGGACATATGAAAGTAGCCAACATTGATATAAAAAACTGGGAAAACCTGGCAGAGGATAGGTCCATGTGTCGGGCTATAGTGAAAGAAGGATCACTAAGAGCAGAGGAGCAAACTAGGGCAGAAGCAGTCGGGAAAAGAGCGAGGAGAAAGGCCAGACAACACTGCCCCACTGCTTTCGTGTGTGTGTCATGCAGAAGAGACTGCCACTCAAGGATTGGTCTCATCAGCCACACCAAGAGCTGCAAATAATAAAGATAAATCTATCGTCCTTCGTAGACGGACAGATGCCATACATACCTAAATCTAAGTGTAAACTGTTCGTTTCCAATACACTAAAATGTGTGTACATTACGTGTTACGCGCGTTTGCAAATTTAGTGTGCATCACTCTCAGCACACTTGGAAAGGCAATATTATTACAGCTGTGTTGTAGTTACACGCGTCCCTAAAAAGTTAAGATCATCTGTGTTTTAAACACTTGCATGTTGTTTTTTTGTTTGTTGTTGTTGTTTTTTTTTGTTTCTGATGAACCTTCTGTGTCTCCAACAACTGAACACAGTGCGGCTAACACTTTTATTAAGTATAAGTCTCCACAAGGAAAGGTTGGCTAAGGCTACATCTGCTACAATGGCATGTTTGTGTGTGTGACTCGAGCACTTGTTTTTAGAGGCGTAGTTAGGGGAGGGCAGGGGGTACTATGCGTCAAGGTTATTCAAGGGAGCCAAAATGAGGCTCACAACATCATAGGCATAGGTCACCTGCGAGAGCCCTTCAGGCATGCCTATCTTTGGCCAGCTTCTCCAGGATCTTTCATTTATGGCCAATTCTCTTAATGTCTGCCTCCAGGATTTTGTTAATTTTATTTGATGTTAGTTTTGTTGGAGCATTCTCATCATTAATAGATTTTAGATTTGTCATTATATTTTTCAAAATTTCTTCTCCTTCGCTATTTGTGTTAAATTTACTTAGGAAATTTTGTTAGAAATTGGCCGCTGATTGATGTAGTTTTATTGAATTACAGACAGATTATTCTTCTTGGTATCTTATTTCTTTTAGTTTTTATTGTATTAGTGACCCTAACAATATCATGGTCGGACAGCCCAGGAATAACTTTGCAGTCTATCACTAGTCCTGGTCTATTTGTTAAGAATAAATATAGTGTTTAATTTTTCCTTGTCGCTTTTTTGACTATTTTTTCCAGGTTTATGGTGTTAATAGTATCGATAAATGTTCGTTAATTTCTTTAATATTTTGGTGTTGTTCTATGGCACAGTTAATCCAATTTATGTCCGGAAGATTAAAGTCCCCCTTAATCCAAAGTACAACGTTTTTTATGATTTTCTTCTGTGAATGTAGGTTGGCTGCAGAGATCTTTCATATATTCTAGGTTTGTATTGGGTGGTCTATACATGCTGCCTACAATAAGTAGTGCTGAGTTCGGTGTAACTATTTTACAACAACAAAAAAACAGTCTCTATATTAAGATTTGTTTGTAGTGTAATTTCTTCAGCTACGATAGTTGATTTTATTGCAAGTAGCACTCCTCCATAATTGTGTAGCCTTTCATTTCTCTTTTTGTGCAGCCAAACAATGTAATTCTCTCCCATTACACATCCGGAGTATTTCATCTACCAAGTCCTTCAAGACTGCACTTAAGGCGCATCTTTTCAAAATTAAAGAAACAACATTTATTTTTAATGATTAACGTAGCTTATGTGTAATATACTGTCATTTATGTGGTTATTATAATAATAATGTTTATTTCATTATTATATGTATGTTATTATCACTATGTAAAGCGCTGTGAGCGCGGCTCCTTGCTGGGATACAGCGCTATAAAAAATTATCAATTTATTATTATTATTATTATTTTCTAAAAATATTGTAATTGCTGTTAGAAATTTTCGAGTTATAAATGTTGGGGTTTAACCAAGTTTTAGAACCAGCAATTGTGTCTGGTTCTTCTATTTTGACCAATAACTCCAATTCTTTAATTTTATTTGACCTATCTGCCAGAGGGACATGATAGCAGCCAACATAAGCACAAGCGACTGAGAGTGTAAGGCAGAAGACAGATCTACGTGGCGCACGGTTGTCAAAGATGTCGTAAGGTTACCAAGGAGCGCAAGATGGAGGAGGCTACAGACAGAAGAGCTAAGAGAAAGACCAAAAACATAGGGAAGCGCAGAACTCGTGTGCAGAAGCTGTGTTAAAGACTGTCACTCAAGGATAGGACTGCACAGTCACTCGAGGAAATGCAACCCAAGCCAACGGTGATGTACCATCGTTTTGCGAGACGGAAGGATGCCGATTGATTTAATATTTGGATGGATAAGTTAAAAAGACAATTAAAGCTACAATTGCTCGATTGTTCCAAAATTATTATCAATCTACATATTTATAAATGACTGTATGTATGTCTGTCTGTTTATCCTTTATGCCTTACTACATTCTTCCAACTGCCATGAAACTTTGTGGAATTGTTCAGTACGCTCCCGGGATGGTAACTGATAAAACGGTTTCTAAAAATTAACGGGGGCTCTTTATTGTTTGTTGTTGTTTTTTTTTGTTTTTTTTTGTTTTTGTTTTGTTTGGTTTTTTTTTAAAGTTATTTTTCCTTGAATGAGCTATATAAAATTAGTTTAAGCTTTCCCTACTTGGTAAATGGGTGAGCTTGATCAAACTTGGTGTGTTTAAACGTGATAGCCCATAAACGTGATAGCCCACATTAAATTACTTCAGGACATTGAACTCTTAATGTCCATTTTTTCGGGGCCGGGGGCAGAGCCGTCTTTACACCATTTAGGCCCCTGGGCAAAGAAATAGTGAGCCCCCCCCCTTGCAGGAATAAAAAAGTTAATATACATAATATATATAAATAAACATATTCTCATGGGGCCCCTGTGCTCGTGGGCCCCCGGGCAAATGCCCCACGGGCCTATGCGTTAAGACGGCACTGGCCGGGGGGGGGGCGAACGAAAATCTTATTTTTTTCGTTTAAGTGTAATATTTTATTCCCCATTCGATGTATCACAATCTTGACAAGTATTGATAAATATATCCATTACTAGTGTACACCCGTCAAAAATGACGGAAGTTTTCAGCTGAAATCTATTTATTTTATAAAAAATGCACTTTTTAGGGCGCCTACGGCACCGAACTTTTTCAAAAGCCCAAATAACTGGTCCTTGTTTGATAAATATGAAATATTAAACTTTCTGAAATGTACACAAAGTATTTTATAATAGGGGTTGAAGGGCGCCTACGGCGCTCCGTTTCTTTTTCTATGTTATAATTAACCATCATCAAATCCTCTTTTTACATTGATCCCTTTTCCAAAATTAAAATATGAGCGAAAACAATGACGCAATATTATATTTTTTACATTAATGTCGGTTTTGTTTTCTTATTTCAGCTATATGAATATTAATTTATTCATCTAATAGTTATGAAATATTTAGTCGTTTTTTAGTACACTCCAGAAAAAAGTTTCTTGCATTTTTATAAAAATTAACATAAGGACCCCTTGATGTCATGTTTGCTTAAATGAGCTATATAAAATTAGTTAAAGCGTTTTCTACTGGGTTAATTAAGGGATCTTGACCTAACTTAGAACATTAGAAAATGGAGGCTCATATTGAAAAACAATAGGGCCTTGAAACCCTTATGTCCATTCCTTTGGGGCTAGGGGCCCAAAATCTTTATTAATTTTTTTAATTCATCACACTTTATTCACTATTCAATTTTACACGATCTTGACAAATATAGACACAAATGGACAAATATTGACACATATTGACAAATATTGACACATATTGACAAATACTGACACATTTTGACAAATATTGACAAATATTGACACAAATTGACAAATATTGACACATATTGACAAATATTGACACATATTGACAAATATTGACTCATATTGACAAATATTGACACATATTGACAAATATTGACACATATTGACAAATATTGACACATATTGACAAATATTGACACATATTGACAAATATTGACACATATTGACAAATATTGACACATATTGACACATATTGACAAATATTGACACATATAGACAAATATTGACTCATATTGACAAATATTGACACATATTGACAAATATTGACACATATTGACACATATTGACAAATATTGACACATATTGACAAATATTGACACAGCTTGACAAATATTGACACATATTGACAAATAATGACACATATTTACACATATTGACACACTTTGACAAATATTGACACATATTGACAAATATTGACAAATATTGACACATCTTGACAAATATTGACACATATTGACACATGTTGACAAATATTGACACATATAGACAAATATTGAAACATATTGACAAATATTGACACATATTGACAAATATTGACACATCTTGACAAATATTGACACATATTGACAAATATTGACACATATTTACACATATTGACACATATTGACACATATTGACAAATATTGACACATATGTCCATCATGATCGAGATTAAAATCTTGATGATTTTAAACTTTACATTATGATCTTTTAGGTACTAAATGTTATATTCATTGATATACTTTAAAATATTATTTTAAACATGGGATAACGGAACCATACATGTGATCGCTATGAAACTTGGGGAAGTTCTCGAGTTCATTCTGGTATACTTTTTTAAAATAAAAATTAAGTTTAAATATCCACTCTTCTGTAACCAGGGGCCAAACTATTTTTTTAAAAATTAAGTTTAAATATCCACTCTTATGTAACCAGGGGCCAAACTGTTTTTTTTTAAATAATTTTATTTTATGAGCTTTTTAAAAAATCATTTAAACATCAGCTACTACGTAAATCGATCGTTCTTGATCAAACTTCATACAAAAAAAAACCTTCATGACCATTATTAAAATAGTATAAGACATTAAAATCCTGATATCCATACCTTTACGGACGGGATGTCCCAAATCTGTTTTTTGTAAACATTTCAGACCTTTTTACCCATTCGATTTTACTCGATCTCGACAAATAGTAGCACACATATGCACACAAATAGTAGCACACATATCCACACAAATAGTAGCACACATATCCACACAAATAGTAGCACACATATCCACACAAATAGTAGCACACATATCCACACAAATAGTAGCACACATATCCACACAAATAGTAGCACACATATCCACACAAATAGTAGCACACATATCCATCATAATCCATATTGAAATATACATGAGCTTCTCAACTTCACATCTTGCACCATATGGGCGCGGGGGCCATTAATGTCATTTTTTCTGATATAAGCTTTTTAAATATGGGGCCGTCCATAAATGACGTCACGCGAGTTTGGTCAATTATAATTAACACCCCCTTCTCGTAACACATCGTCACAAAAACTTAGACGCCCCTCTAATATGACGTCACCAAGCTTTGTCGCCCCCCCCCCATAAAAGCCGCATTTTCTATTTGAAAATGAGCTTGTGCAAATCATTTTTGTCATTTAACTATGTATTTAGTGCAGGTGGGTGTACAAAGTCCGGTCCGCGGGCCAAACACGGCCTGCGCTTAAATTAAACTGGCTAAAGCCTCATCTTAAATAACTAATTGACGGACGTATTATTTCTGTAACGACATTATTTTTATTTATTTTAAAAAGTCAAAATTGTGTACTGTTTTGAGTATCTCAAAGGATGGCAAAATCGAAAACATTTGATTGTTTATAAATTACTAGACTTTCAGTATTAAAGACCAAACAAGGGAAACAAATTTAGTTGTTTCTGTTTGTTCTGCTGTCAATAACGCTAAATTAACAAGTTAAAAAAATCTGGGTATTTATTACTGATGACTATGACTGGTGAGCACAACTAGTAAATCATATAGAATAGGACTTCGATAAAAAAAATTTAAATAAAATACAAAATACAAAATCAAATTGTGTAACAATTTAAATTTAAACTGGTAAGTACGTTCTTTATGTTAATTGTACTGATGAAGACATGAGCCGAAATGTATTTGTGTAATAGTTAAGCTCAAATTTATTGTTTTCATTACACAATTTGTTTGCGTATTTTGTATTTTATTTCAGCACAACTAACAAAACTTTGTAACAAAGTCAGCGACGAGGCAGGCAAAGATTTTAAACTTCATCATTCACCAACAATTTCTTTGTGCCAAACACTTAAGATGTGATAAAAGCTATAAACTCTATTCGCACTAAAGCCGCGATTCACCGCCAGTTTCAGCAGTTTCTTCTTAACACCCATGGAGTATACGAAGATGTTGTGTATCACAATGGCGTACGGTAGCTCAGTCGGGGGACAGCACTTTAGCGCCTCTACACACTTAAATAAGAAACGGGGCTATTCATCGTGGAAAATAAGAAACTACCAATTCTAGAACCATCTGATCCTGCTTGGCTGGCATATTTTGGATTTGTAGTTGATGTGACAAAATAAAAATTTTCAAAAGCAACTGTCTCAAATGCAGCCTAATACCTCACATTTTGATCCACTACAGGAAATCATGACAAGTTTTCCAGAAGAAACTGCAATGAAAAAAGGCAGAGGTATATTGCAGATGTCATATCCATGAGTGATGAATTTGAAACACGCTTTCGGGACTTAGTAACTATTACAAAATTTTCAAAAATTTGCAAAGAAAATGATCAGCTTGTTTGGCTTAACATGTGTGAGCAGACATTCTTAGATATAAATTTTAAGAAGAATCGTGTGAGGACGAGACTAAGTGACTCTCACCTGTGTGACATCATACGTATCAAACTAGTGTCATTGAGCCTGACCTCACACAGTTAATGCAGTCAAGATTTTAGTGTCATCCTTCACATTAAAATTTTGCAATAAAAATCTTCTCTACGTATGTCATTTTTGTTTATCATCTTAATCCGGCCACCCCATATCTTCACTTCATGGAATATGGCTCACCATGAAAAATTGTGGACGCCCATGATTTAGTGTATGGCTGCACTCTAGTATCGTAACACGCGTAAAGCCATGTAAAACTTCATTAAATAGATTGTAGCAATCAAATATTTAAGTGGAACTTTCATTTAAAGTTGCGCGTTTTGATGTGACGACACATTTCTCAAACAACCCCATCACCCTCGTCACACATCGTCACAAAAATGTGACCCCCTACCCCCCTAACTGTGTGGCGTCATTTACGGACAGTCCCATATGTTACTGCAGGTCCCGCCTCTGTTGGCTGTGTCAATGTGATGTGCTTTTACAGTCAGCAGCTTGGCTCCTGTTTTTTCTTCATAAAATATTTTTAAATGTTTTATGAGAAGAGGGGGTATCAAGGCGGTGTTCCATTTCCTCTGACACGACCTTCGTTAGGTAGCTGCCATCTTAATTCTAAATGACTCCAACAATTGCACGACCTTCGTTAGGTAGCTGCCATCTTAATTCTAAATGACTCCAACAATTGCACGACCTTCGTTAGGTAGCTGCCATCTTAATTCTAAATGACTCCAACAATTGCACGACCTTCGTTAGGTAGCTGCCATCTTAATTCTAAATGACTCCAACAATTGCACGACCTTCGTTAGGTAGCTGCCATCTTAATTCTAAATGACTCCAACAATTGCACGACCTTCGTTAGGTAGCTGCCATCTTAATTCTAAATGACTCCAACAATTGCACGACCTTCGTTAGGTAGCTGCCATCTTAATTCTAAATGACTCCAACAATTGCACGACCTTCGTTAGGTAGCTGCCATCTTAATTCTAAATGACTCCAACAATCGTCGAACAAAGGTAAACTATAAATAAAACCGACGTGGCCTGACAGCAGAGTTACGTAGCCTGACAGCAGAGTTACGTGGCCTGACAGCAGAGTTATCCTAAGGACACGCCTGAGCGTTTCAAATAGAAGGAACTGAATAGTTCAAGTTCACACAATCTATGCTACACCTCACTTGTGTCAACATTCACACATGACATTGTTAGTGATACATGAATGTTGGGAATGATGGAGAACGCCATATTCGATATTTGAATTAGCTCAGTTTTTAGAGCCAAAAGTTATAATTTCTTCCCATTTGTCAATACTACACATTTTCGGTAAAGCCTTGACCAGCGTTTAATATGATGAAATGAATCGAATGATCTAAATGGCTTTTAGTCTAATATTAATTGTTGTATTCAAAAAATAATTTTTTCGTGTTAACTGGAGACCTCTCAACAAATTAGATACATATCAGTCCCTTTTTATATCTAACTAAAAATGGATCTCATTAATCTAATTAGGATTAAATATTGTAATCTAAAATCTCTTGATTGAAAATTATTCAAGTGGAGATATGAGGAAAAAAAAGACTTCTGTTTTTATAGTTTTCAATCAGAAAATCTGTTTTTTAACAATTGGTGAGTTGATTGTCGAGGGTCTTCGAAAAAAGGGAAGCGAAGACATGGTATATTTATTTTTCAAATATTACATTTTATATATTAAACAATACTTCAATAAGCAGTTCAATTAAATGTTAGGCTATAAATTCTGTTGATTCTATAAATTTTAAAAATTTAGCAAACATGCTGTTTTCAATATATCTTAAAATCCTATTACTTTTATAAGAGATCCAATTAGGTCAAACACTGTTTTTGTGGCTTCGAGATCAGAAACGTCCGGGAATCACTGCTTGATACATCAACGTAGTTAACATGTCTTGGGAATCACTGCTTGATACATCGACGTAGTTAACATATCTCTCAACCAACCGTTAAAATCAGGTTCTGAAGACCTCATGACCTTTAGGCTAACGTCACCCATCTGTGTGACGACCTTCACAGAGATGATTCAGAATCCACGAAAAGATATTCCCAAAATTGACTAAAATTTATTTTTGGTGTAGGTCGAAATACAAATATTTTTATTAAAAATATTTAAGAACGTTCTGTAACCATCAGTGAACAGACCCTGGGGTATATAAGCTGCATGAGCATATGAGGAATTTCTAGAATAAACCAAACTGTTCTTGTACAATCTTTTAGTAACTTTTGCAATGAATTAGTACGAAATAGGAAGCGAAAAATATCATTTTGTTTTTGTTTGATCATATATTAGTAAGTAATTAAATCAATTAAAATTATATGATTATGAGAGTTACTTTTTAAAAATAGTTCGACTTTAAACATTTTTAAAAAAAAATATTTCATTTTTTTTAAATTGTGTGTACATGAAAATATAGATGTCACATGTAAAAATATTTTTTAAACACAAGAAATTTGAGTTTCAAAATGTTTTCAATCGCCTGCAGTTTCTCTTGAGCTAGTGTAGCGCCTGATAAATTAATTACAGTATCGTCTCTATGTTTACATTTTTGCCAAAGTATATTTTGTTTATTACATTAATTAAAACACGTTTTTGCTGTTCCTTTTTCGTCTTAAAATTAACTATGTATCAATAATTGGATTGATTAATTTATTTACTTCAGACCATCGAAACCAAATAAAGTAAACGACGTTTTGCTAACGTCTAACATGGGAATATTGTTTTCCTACGATAACAGCCATGAGGAAGAGGGTAATTATATGCTTCTAATTTTCTTTTAAACTGCTATTGCGTGAAGTTTATCAGGTTAAATAAAAGCCGATATTTATATTGTATTAGTACAGGCAATTTATTACAAAATTTTGAAATGATAAAATAATAATAACACACAAAATTGATTTAACAACAGACTGAGTTTAAGACATGACTTTTTGTTGTTGGTTTTTTTCTTTTTTGTTTAAAGAGTCCAGTACTCGATTTAGACTTGAAAAGGCCCTAAGCTATTTGAGATATGGGACCCTTTATGGTCCAGATATTCTATGTCAGCACCACATATGCTTATTGCTCACTCGGACAATTTTTTTTGGGGCCCCCCAAGTAAGGGGGGATCCAAAGCTATATCTTGTGTATCTTATACTTGAATCTGGCACTGAAGAAGTCATTTGCATTTCAATAGATTTATTTAAAACAGGCAGTGACGTAATAGTAAAATACATATCTGCTTAAAATTGAAACAACTGCATAAAAAATGTCATATCCAAATACGTATTAATAGATATTTAAAGAGTTATAGTTACTTAAAGTTTTTTTTTATATACATTTTTATTATGGGATTTCTTAAGCTTTTTTAAAGTTAGAGTTACAAGAATTTCCAATTGTTCAAGACACGTATATTACCGTAGTTTAACCAGCATTACTTCTATCAAATTAGATGAACGATTCAGAGCAGGAAATATAACTGGTGGATATGAAATTGCAAAATATTTCGAAGGTAAGCAAAGTTTATTTAAAAATTTAAAAAAATTCAATATTTTAATTAAGTATAGGTGAATTAACAACATTGAAACAATTAAATAATTACAATATTTAAGGGGATATTAAATGTAGGATTAAGTTGAACAATAGATCGAAATTTGTAATTATAATAGATACTTTGTTTAGCAAGTACTTAAATTGTTGTAAAATTTTATAAACAATACATCTCCCTTAGGGGATACGGTGGTCGAGTTGTAGCGCGCTCGACTGGCGTACCGATGGTCATGGGTTCGAATCCATGGGAAGCCATCTTAAAAAGAAAATTTTATTGATTTTTAAAAACTGAAGAAATACGAGAATAAAAAGAGGAATTTACCGAAAATTATCATTTAAACTTCATGTTGTTAATATAATGGGAGAAATCTCAAATAAACGAGAACATTATATAATGGAATTAAGCAAACCTTTATCAATTTTATTTTGCCTGTGTGTGTGGATTTAACGTCTTTGTTCAGGTCAACATGAAACCGAAATGTCAGAGGACGGAGAAGCAGGACTGAACGTCATTGCTGGTAACTGCGAGAAGCACCCGGGTCATCCCAACTTCATCCCCATCAAGAATTTCACCATGAAAAGCCTGCCGAAGAAGTACCGCCACGAGGATGTCTTCAATCTGATCAGAGCCATCGCTGACCTCACCGTGAGGCTAGGCGTGGACTTCGTGAGTCCAGAGAGACCCGAGTTCTACAAGGGCACGAACCAGCCTTACCCGTTTCACGACAAAATAGGCCACGAAATACTGCGGACGGGGACAGGCATGGTGGACTACATCACTAAGATCACCGAGCAGGACAGGACGCCTTGCCCATGCAAGAAGTGCAAGGCTTCGCCCGATGCGAGCAGGGTGTGGGCCAAGATGACGGTGACCACGGCGACCCACGTCGTGTTCAACGAAGAGGAGTCCAAACGCGTGATAGTCCGGCTTTTCTTTGACGATGACCAGTGTCCAGTCGTAAACGTTGAGGTGGTGGGGATCATGTGGGCGCTGCAGGATAAAGACCTGTGCAAGATGGTCTGCGTGACGTGCGACGGGCAATTGGTCGACCAGCTGGTGGGGATGGTCAAGCGATGGAGGGACCTGCGTGCCAAGGTTCACGACCAGTACAGCTGCTCCAAGAACGTGGACAACCTGACCGCGGTCGTGTCGCACCCGCACGGGTGTTACAAGCACGTGACCCTGGGAGTGTGGACCAAAAAGTTTGACACCGCCAATTACTACAGTCGCTATGGTTACAACGCCCCCACCTGTAGGGGAAGCAGTGGCGCACCTGTCTGTACTCTCGGCAGCGACTGGCGTTGGCTGTTCATCCACAGCGGCACCCACAGCATCCATGACGAGAGTATCAACTACAGCGGCACAGTCCTTGATTTTTGAATAGGCCTTGTCAATTCTAAAACCTGAAAACGTCATAAATCATTGAGTAATGTTCTATTTTTAGAATATATTTTAGCTGTGGTACAGACTCAAAACAATGGTTTGAAGCTTAAATACAGTCAAATCAATAAGCTCTCAAAATTGTTACAATAGTAAAATTACAAAACTATTTTTTCTTGTTGAAGTCCAATAAGGTGTGTAAATTAACGACGAAAGAAAAATAGCTGATAAGATACTTCCTTCTCAATATACCTACATTTACATATTGACTCGTATCTTTTATTAAATATTTATGAATTTCGTCCCCCCCCCCAAAAAAAAATATATATATATATATATCCCCAATATTTCTATTAATAGATTACCGCCATATTATGACAAGGCATATTACTGGTATAACTGTAAAAACTACAATCTTTAAACGGTTCTTTTTAAATGGTAGCTTTTTTTTTCCTTTATGCAATTTAATAAAGGAAAAACAATTGCAAATTTAATTAACTTAACTTTTAAATTTCCTTGTTTATATTTTTTCAATTAATTACTTTAATTATATTTTTTTTATGCTTTTTAAAAAATTCCAAACTAAAATACCGACTCCTAGACCAATTAGTGACGTACTTGATAAATATTAGAAGACAATTCTTTGTATTGTGCAAGAAAAGCTTGAAAGTCAACAACGCATAAATTTGTAATTTTCTGTTGTCAATAGTACATCTCTTTCAGCATTTGGAAGAACATTAGTAAAAAAATTAATGTTACATAATTTTTTACGCTATTTATTTCTGAATTATTTTTTTTTAATCCTTAAAAATGACAAAATTTAAACACATAAAAGTAATATGTTTTATTTTCTAAATTATGTTTATGGTGCCATATTATTGACTTTGAAAGCAGTTCTCTATCTTAAATTCCATGTGCACAAGAGGAAATATCAACACATTTTTAAATATTAATTTCAACAGATATGTACATAGTTGGGTACTGGTGTTACATTACATTGAATCGGTCGCCGATTTATTACTGCTTAATTAATTTATTTTTTTTTGTTTTGTTTTGTCGCCAAATTTTGTTAGAACTTTCGAAAGCTTTACTATTACTGCAGCAGACGATAGTAATGGAGGGCGGGTCAAGGACATCAACTGTGATTTGATCAAGCGGGTGGAGGCAAGATTCAACACTTGAAAACGAACGGGACTTTGATGACTTTGTTTCACAATCCCATTTTTCTAATTTATTTGATTCTTCAGCTCTACCATGTTTGTTGTGTTAGTATAGGATTTTTTTTTAAAATGGTGCTATTTAGTAAAACTGCCTATTCCGTTACAAATTTGTGTTGCATAACTCTCGGATTGCTTTCCTTATTGATATTACATCACATATAAGATATACAATTGTATTTGTATTTTTTTTGTATTCTCTTGGTTCTCTGATAAGATGTTTGTGATACTTTTACATGTTGCTATCTCTTTTTATTTTTCAATTGTTTCCTCCATTTTGTTAACGACATTTTTTATTATTTCCACAACTCATCAGTTGTTTTGTTTTTTCTTTCTTAAAGCACAGCTTACAGACGCAACATTGTTCCAAATATTTTGCTTAACATTTTTAAGATTTTAATAATAAATAAATATTGATATATAAATGTATTTCTTTTATATTTCCTAAAGTAAAATTAAAATACTTCATATTTTAGCTGAATGTATGTCAAATGATTACTTCTTTAAAAAATAAACTGTGATCGATAACACATTGTAAAGCTGAGATCAAATTATCACAGAAACACAAGTTTTGTGTAGTGTGAAATAATTATTTTTGTTCTACATGTTTTGGGGAAAATAAAATATCTATACAAAAATGTACACTTTGACCAATAATAATGGGCCGCGTAGGTCTAGCGGTGGCGCGCTGGACTGCCGAACAAAGGTAGAAGAGTGCCACCGGGGCATTGTGCTGGCCACACAATCCCTTGGCCGTTAGTGGCGGCTAATTAAAACTTGTGAACGCTACTTCACTTGCCCCATGGACATGGACTGGAAAATTGGTTATATACTTTGACCAAAAACTGGAACATTAAAATATTAATTTAGATCTAATTTGTCAAAAAGTGAATGAATTGCGTAGCTAAGTGAAAAGAGTGCGGGAAGTTTTAATTGTACAAAGAAAATGCTTTAATTGGTATATATCCGTCTCCAGTGTACTGCGAGATTTTTTTCTTGCATCCTTGTTTGTGGGTTATGTCAAGGGAGCCTACTAATGAAATAAACAATTAGTCCTTACGTCACAAACTCAGAGGCGTCACTGGGGGATGCGAACCGCACCTTAATAAGGGGTGACACTAAAATATAAAATTCTATGTGTTTATTTTAATATTTTTTTTTAACACTGGCAGACTCGGAAAAGATCTTCGGTGTAAGTTATAAGGGTAGTGACACCATGAGCTACCGCGCAGTGTGACACCAGCCCTACTGACGCCTCTGCAACAAACCGATTCAATGCCTTTCAATAATGAAACCAAGACAAAACTTGCGTAGTAAGGGAGAGAACGAATACAGTGTTTTGCTGCTGGCTTTCTAGTGTCCCATGTTTGTTTTAGACAGCTTAACCTATTTTTTTTCTAAATTGTTACCTTTTGTGTCACTGATGGATATAAAATCGTACTTTGAATCCAATTGTCAATAACTGAGTGGAGATTATCTTGATTTAATCAAGGAAGAATAGGGGGAAATATCAATTGTTCAAAGTATGTACTTCATGTCTAATCTGACCATCTGTAGACTTCGGCCATTTACTTTTATGATTCTATTTGTTATTGATTAGTATGTGATGTGATCAACTTCACAGCCTTATAATTATGATAAAGTTAGGCATATATTTGGCATACAGTTAGGCAGTTAGGCATATGATATACCATGCGACCTACAGCTAATAAAATTAAAGATTTCCTTAGTGGAAGACTTGTTATCAATCATACATAATTGAATTATTTTATTCGATTTTTTTCGCCTAGATTCTAGATTATGGTTTTATATTAATACAAAATAATAATTTTAAAAGTAAAAGAACTCAATGATGGTAGGCCTAGAATAGTGACGGGTTAGATTAACTCTAAAATTGCAATAAGTTTAATAACACTCTACTTCAGAGAAGTATGTCATCAAATGGCAGGAAAAAGTTCCAGACACTGAAATATTAGTCAATGACAGGACTACCCATTATCTACACAAGCCTCATGCAGTGCCAATCACGCTGAGCGGGACATGTAGTGCGCAAGCTGGACCATCGGCTCTCAAAGAGGCTCTTCTACGGTGAAGTCCCTACCTTCACGGAGATTCGCGCCCGTGACCATCCGTACGCCAGACGAGTTTTTTTGTTTTTTTTGTGAGCCCAAGCCCTATGGATCAGTTACCGTGTAATAATTTCAGAACCCGCCAAGTACATGTAGAAAGCAATCAACTAGACAACGTATCAGTATGAGTCTGCCTTGCAAAACAAGCAATAAAACAACACGAAGACAGAACATGATCAAATACCAATTCAATTATTTTTTTACAGTGCTAATCTCTGGCTGGTTATTAATTTAAAATAAAATTAAGTCAAAAAGTAAAGCCATATCAATAGACAAGGGAACAAGTCAAACCTTTAATTTATATAAATTCAAATTTATCAACTTACATAAAAGCACAATTTTAAAAAAAAATGTTTTTAATTTTCACTTTTAGATAGCCCTGTCACATTGCCTACTATATAAAAGCTTTGATAATATTTTTTTAAATATACAGATACTCAACTAAAAAAGCAACTTTAAATTTCAATAGTATCTCATTGAAAGATTTCAAACATGGAATGCGGCATGAAGCTGAACTTATTTTTGAAAATGCAATAAATACTAAATATTGACACATTTATACAAATAATGTACAATAATACAATAATATAAATCTGCGTTAAAATATTTAAATCCTAGAAATGTTTTCCGAAAATAAAATAAATGTGGAAACTGGGGTATCTTCCCAGTGTTAATGGGAAATAAAGCAAATACATTAAAAAATAAGTCTGATAACTGTTGTACACATAAGAGTTTTTCCAGTCAGAATTTTACAATAGATAATTGACAATACTTGTAATTGATTTGTTTCTATTGGTCTTAGTACTTTAAGTTTCAAGTGATATTATTTCTCTAAGGAAAAACTTTAATAGAACGCATGTACGAAATTTTGGCAAATGTTTATTTTAATAGGGCTGGTACTGATTTTAAAAAATGTGTTCGATTAATCGGGAAAAAATTTAATAGATCAATCAATTTAATTTTGATTAATTATATTTTTATGACGCATATATAGATCCCGTTAAGTAGTGATTCATTATTTTGTGAAATCGGTTAAGTCGCGGTTTTCCCATGGCTCCCAAATTTTGTGACGTACCACAGCAAATGCGTTCTGCTATGCAAGAAATAAGGAAGAAAACCCCTTTTGTTTACGTATGCACGTCTAAATAAATAATAATATGAGGGAAAAGTATCTAAGTAACAAAATATTAGAAATATTTTCTTAAATTTTAATCGAATTTTAATCGATCAAATTATTTTGAATCGATAAAAATGTTAAGCGATTAATGGATTAATTAATCGTTAATTTCCGCTGCCCTAAATTTTAATAATTGTAAATCTTCAGATTACCTGAACAGTTATTAATTTTGAAGTGATATTTTAAAACTGAAATATCCAGAATTTAGTAAATACATAACAATTAAGGATAAAGCTCACTGTTAACCAGAGGCGTCACTAGGGATGTGCGGGTTGCGGACCGCACCTGGTCACACCATCATAAAAGTTGTCACCAAAATTTAAAATTCCATTTGTTCCCCTTATTTGGCACTTGCAGACTCGAAGGTCTATGCTGTAAGTTGTGAGGGGGTGACGCCATGAGCTACCGCACTGGTGACACCAACCCTAGTGACGCCATGAGCTACCGCACTGGTGACACCAACCCTAGTGACGCCTCTGCTGTTAGCTATTCAATCATTGGTATTTCAACTATGTATGTCAGCCCAATGATATCCAATGCTATATTAGATGTTGTTTTAAAAAATTTTAAAGGATAATGGATTCATGCAATGTAAGAAAAAGGGAATAAATGAACAATTTTTAAAATACTAGAAAACGGAATTATTTCTCAATGGAGAAATATGTATACCAAACTTAGCTGAATAAAATTAAAAGCAAAAGTCTTTGTGTTATGTCAAAGTAAAAATAATCTATAATAAATAAAAAAAACATTTTACTGTATAAGAAAATGTTGAAATTTAAATGCACAATGGATTTCATTATTGTATACCGATATATTTTCCACAAAATAAATTAAAGTCACCTATATTATAGGTAGGAACGACTTGTATAAAGCACGAAACACTATGTTTCTGTTACAAGACATCCTCTGTGTGGTTTAATTAAATGCAAAGGGGCTGTCATAAATTACGTCACGCACCTAGGTGAAAAAACGGGTGTGACTACACATATGTGACGGAGGGGGGGTGGGGGTGGGAGGTGAGTTAAAATTAGGTAAAATCGCGTCACGTCATTTATACACGGCCCAAAAAGGTCAATAACTCTTGTGTGTAAAGTTCATGTTAGCAGGAGCGGCCAACAATATATTTTAATTTAACAGAATAAAATGTACAATAAAAATTTGAGTTCGGCTATACTAACAGACTCAATTCAATATACACAACAAAATAAATAAGAATGAAATTACTTCATAGATAAATGCATGCAATTAATGTTTAGTGAGGCCTTCTACAATTGTTATTAGAAATTAAATACCTCAATTGTGTCTATACTACAATGTAGTTGTTGTTTTATCTGTTGAAATGATCCTGGGCCAATATTCAGCACTATCACAACTATTGTATAATGAACTATCACAACTATTGTACAATGGACTATCACAACTATTGTATAATGGACTATCACAACTATTGTATAATGGACTATCACAACTATTGTATAATGGACTATCACAACTATTGTACAATGGACTATCACAACTATTGTATAATGGACTATCACAACTATTGTATAATGGACTATCACAACTATTGTATAATGGACTATCACAACTATTGTATAATGGACTATCCCAACTATTGTATAATGGACTATCACAACTATTGTATAATGGACTATCACAACTATTGTACAATGGACTATCACAACTATTGTATAATGGACTATCACAACTATTGTATAATGGACTATCACAACTATTGTATAATGGACTATCACAACTATTGTATAATGGACTATCACAACTATTGTATAATGGACTATCACAACTATTGTACGCCATTTTAAAGCCCTTTATATCTTTTTTAAATATTATTTTTGTTAGCATTTAAAAAAACATTTCAAAGATACAATTTATACCACTAGCAGACAAATATATTTGTATAAAAATAAAAAAAGAACAATAACTTATTTTACAGACAAAAGATCTATTCTTCTAAGTTAGAACTTTAATTTTTAAAAAACTAAAGACAAAATTCAAACAGTACCACAAACTTATTCTGCTCTAGAAATTGTACATAACACACGTATGTAAAATAAATAAGAAAACATTAACTTAATCTTAATGTCTTGTCTTAGTCTTATTTACATATAATCTATTCAAAAGATCATTGCGTCCACAGGCCACGGCTATGAGGGCTCCTAGCGATTCCCAGCCGCGTTTGTTTCCTAACTAGTGACATGTACCCATTCGGAGCTCGGTGGAGTCATGGACACCCTTAATCTCGGGAACAAATCCCTGGCTTCACGGAGATTTGGCCCCATGACCATCAGTACACCAGCCACAATGTATCATACTTTACTTTAAGGATATGAAACTGCTAGTTGCATATATCACATATAACACCTATCACATATAATCAATAAAATTACATTTTTAACACTCTATATGTACATGGATACAACATCTGTTTTCTATTCCCTGAGTTCATTTTTTTTTGGCTGCAGTAGCATGACAGCATGTAAGTTTAGGGTTCAAGAAGCTTTAATCAACTGTCAGGCTTGTAGAATTCAGCAGACGAGATTTTTAGAGTTCATGAGATTTGAAAAGAGTGTTGATAAAACAAAACTTGCGTGTACTTTTAAAGTAAGTGATGCATATAAAATGGGGTTTATTCTGTAATGGCAATGCAAATATAACGGCATTAGCTTGGTAAAAGGTTATATATATATATATATATATATATATATATATATATATATATATATATATATATATATATATATATATATATATATATATATCATTTGTCAATAAAAATTTTAATAAGGAAAAAAATACACTGTAAACCGTTATAAATATAGAGAATGAAACACGCATATTTTCTATGTAAGAATTTTGATATAAAAAATATGATGATTTTGATGAACTAAAAAATCAATAATTTAGTAAAGGACATGTTTAAAAACTGGGATGATTTTCTCTTTGCAGCAAACCACTATTTAATAAATTATAACATTAAAATAAGCAGTCTTGAAATGGATAACATGGGTAGACATATGATAAACGCTGCCTTTGTGTACACATGCTCTGAAACATGAATCCTAAGGCGTGGAAGAACCCAGGCTCTACCCCTTTCACCGTTTTGGGCATCTGTATTTTCAGCATGTTTTTCTCCATTTGGTTTAAAAACTAAATCGCTACTTACACGACCCAAACAAAATCAAAATAAAGATGGATAAGAGGAATATTCATCGCATTGCTCTACCTCAAATCAGAAGTCGCTGCTTCCTCATCTAAGTGTAGGCTACTCCACTACACGATTTCTTTATCCAGCTGGTTATAGCATGATGCAAGCTGAAAGAAACAGCTTTAGAATCTCACGTGAAACACCAAGGGGTAAATTAACAGTAAATTCATTTAAGTAAGTGTAGAATTGTGTTGATACAAAATCATGTGTTAAAAAAAGCAATACAAAAAACACAACAAAAAAAAACAACAAAAAAAAACACAACAAAAAAAAACACAACAAAAAAAAACACAACAAAAAAAAACACCCAAAAAAAACACCCAAAAAAACACCCAAAAAAACACGTCTCCCAAAACTATTTTGCTTATTCTGATCAAACTGAACAATTTTCTTAAGAAAACCAAATGTTCACATGAAGCATTACGTGGTCATAATTTATGATTATCATGCATTCTTCACTTAATGCTTGGTAAGTCTTGAAAAGTATTTTAGACCAGTTTGTAAAAAGACATAGATTGTCGTCTCCTACTATCACCTTGATTGCTTTTGTAAGAATTTGAAAAGGTGCGCCTAATGGGACTGGAATGATTTGAAGAACGTATACCAGAATTTAGGAAAACAAATAATTTCAATGATCTTTATCACCAACTAATTTTTAACGAGCGAGAAGATCTTTATCGGCGTGTAGATCTTGACCAGTGAGTAGATCTTTATCAGCATGTAGATCTTGACCAGTGAGTATATCTTTATCGGCATGTAGATCTTGACCAGTGAGTAGATCTTCATCAGCAAGTAGATCTTGACCAGTGAATAGAGCTTTATCAGCAGGTACATCTTGTCCAGTGAGGAGATCTTTTTCAGCAAATAGATTTTGGCCAGTGAGAAGATATTTTTCAGCATATAGATCTTGGCCAGTGATTAGATCCTTATCAGCAGTTAGATCTTGGCCAGCGATTAAATCTTTATCAGCGAGAAGTTCTTGATTGATGAGTTTATTTTGGTCAGTGAGGGGATCTTCGCCGGCCTTTAGGCTCTTAAAAGCTGTTTGATCCTGGACTGCGGGCGGGGCTTGGTCAGTGTGTATGCTAACATAGGGTTGGTCTTTATTTGCTGCAATTTTTTTTTAAAAGTGCAATATAAAGTTTTGTATTAAACATTAAACTGCTCTTAAATTTTTTAACTGAATGCTACAGTAGAATACATTTTACTTTTAAATTAACAAAGTCAATAAGTCAATAATTTTGACAATATTTAAGCCATTATTTAATAAAACTGTTTAACTTATTAAACATGTATTTAATTTTTAACGCTTTGTATAAAATGTATTCATTAAATACAGAAATCACTTTGTCTTGAGTTGTAAAATATTATGTAATTTCTTTATACATAGTAGGGTGATGCTTAAAACTTAACTGAAAATGATGAAACATATAATACCTAATGTAGCATTTTTGATATATCTGTGACGTATGACCCGTGAAAGCGGCCTCTGATCGTGTGTATCTGTTGGAAGAGATGCACATATTTTGAGAAACATAACACCATAATTAAGTGTCATTTTGCTGTGAACTCTGGATGAGTTTGGTGAATTTTCAAACTAAAACCGTAGTCAAATCAAATAACGAAGCTACATCAAGTGCACAATTTTGAATCCACCACCACCAGCTGGGGTAATATTGGTATAGATAAATATAATTGTTAACGTGGCGTAATTGCAACCTCAGAAGTAAATAGGAACATTTGTCGTTAGTGCAAACAAGATCAAAATAAATTTGCCCTACATAAGTGATACACTAATTGCACCACGTTTTTCCCATGTAACCTGTAGAATCCTAACCGAATTGGTAAATACATGAAATAAATGCTGTGTAGAAATGCCATAACTTTGTTGTCTAGCGATGGTTCATTCCATGGAGATTAAATGTCTGCCACATAGTCTCCAAACAAATGTCTAGTAGCCAAAATAATCTCTAAAAACTCCACAAGAGCCTGCTATCTTTATTTCCTAATGTCATTAAATTACATCGACTGTCCATTTTTATTTTTTTGTGTTGTAGAATGTCTCCTGAATGTTGATCTATCTCTTAGATCTATTTTTAGATAGCGCAGCAATTTTTAAAACATTTTACATGAAACAAATTATTATTTAAAAAATAGAATATCAAACCTGGATTGTAAGACTTACCAGTGAAACTGAAAGAGCTTGATTGTGATTCTTGTTTATTAAATTGTTCCTATAAAAACAATGCGAAAAATTAACATTAAAATAAGTCACAAACATATCCTTATATTTCTACATCACGTTTCTGTTTACATTTCATTATTCTGGCGATCCCAAGAGTTTTACATAACAATGACAATAAGGATGGCAAATATATAGCACACATCGCATTGAAGACATTTCGTCAGTGCCAACTTGAAGAGTTTATATGCCGTAACTTCAATGAGAGAACGCAGTCCCCCCACCACCCCCAGCCCCGGACCAATGAGTAGTTTAAACGTCTTTTTTTCATCCACTTTCTTGGTTAATTTTTGTTGATATAACTCATAAAAATTCTTAGTATTAATACCAATTAGATACCGTATATACATGTATACAAACCTGTCTGGAAAATCTGTAGACATTACTGTGTCTGTTTCTGCAAAAATAAATTTGACAATAAATTGCTTTATTTAATTTTCATATAGTTAAGCATGTATTTCATCATTAGGTTTATTAATTTTTCTTGCAGATTACAAAACATACATAAAAAAATATTGCTGAACTTTTTTTTAACAAAAAAACCCCCAAAAAACCAGTAACTAAAAGCGAAGGTATTAAACCAAATTGAAAGATATGATAAATAATTTCCATATTTCTTCGACATTACGCATGTGTTGCAAAGATACAAAATGCTCAAAACATTTTTACATTTTTAAAAAAAAGTTCTTTAGGTTTTGTTTGTATCACTTGGGTTGACTTATTCTTAGCATTAAAATCCTCGAAAAAATTCATACTCAACCAAATTCTTAAAGTACTTTTTAAAATATGAACTTACATGCATAGTTTCAAGGTCAGAACAATATTGATTAGAACAGAAATTGATAGCAGAACACTAACGGCAATAAGCCCAGTAACAGCACCGACGGTTTCTGCTTTCTCTGGTCCTGGTCCAACTTGACAGGGAGAAAAAAACAAGACACTCTTCAAAGATTTGACCAAACACTTATATACGTTTATATAACCGTATTTCAACCAATATATATATATATATATATATATAACTCGTAGGAAAGGTTAATTAACTAAATAAAAGTTTAGATTCAATTCTAGTTTTATAATTCATATATTCTCACCTATTTTGATTCTAAATTCCATCGTGTTGTACTCCCTGTCTAATCTGCAGGCAGCGTAATTTACGACCACATCAATTTCTTGAGCCGTATCGTAAAGACGTTCAAAGACCAACAGACCTCTTCCTCTAACGGCAATATTGCCGTCATTTGTTTTTATTTCTATCAGACACGGCTCGGCTGGACTTTGACAGATGAATGTAATATTCACGAGTTGCTCGCTGACTATGGTCTCTTTCAGCTGTTGTGTTGAGTATTCCCTGCTATTGACCAACAGATGACCAGTCGTGTCTCGGACATCTTGAGTAATAAATATTCAGTTGGGTTTTTTTTTAAAAATCAAAATAAGTGACTGATACATTAGCTATGGAAAGCCTAATAACAAAAACAGTTCTTTTTACCATTTTCAAATTTAGTAAATATATCTCTAACGCTGCATACAGATAAGATCATAGATGTTGTTTTAAAAATATAAAAATAATAATAATGAAGGCAGAAATAAATTGAATGTTTCGTGTTATCAATAAAAATTAGTAATTTGAAAATCGTTAAGGGGCATAGGCCTATAAGATTTTATTGGAAATCAGTAAATTATTGTAACCGTAATAGGTATTGGATTTTTGCGACTATATTCTACCAAAACAATATATGAACAGCTACCATAAAATTCCGGAAGTGTTATCCAATTTCTTGAAACATTGTTATCGGCTGTTACGTAAGTCCCTCGAAGCTCAGCGCCACTAAGTATTCTTGTTCTGTCATCTATAACATAAGTGATGTTCAGTTCGTACGTGCAGTTACCAAGTTTGGTGAAGCTGCATTCCTTATCGCTTATGAAGTCATTGTTGATATCAATTCGGCAAAGCTTGGATTAAAGAAAAAAACATGTTAAGATTAGCGGGGCCAATAAACTAAAAGTTAAAATATCTATGGAAAGAGAATGTTACTTCATAGTAATCATAGGGAATTAAATTGTAATTTATCAGAAAACAAATATTTATTTCAATTCAAATAATTTCAAAAAGATCTTAATTATTCATATATAAATGGTATATATACCTAACAATAAAAAAGATGTAACATGCAAGAGGATTTGCTTTAAAGAAAAATATTGTAATTTTTTTAAAATTTGAAATTCAAAGCGTATATTTTATAAAGTTATAAGAAAAAAGTAATAAAAACTCGTATGCGTATTTAAACGCAATTTCCAACAAAGAATTTCCAATTTCTACAAGGCGAATCATTCTAGATTACATTTAAAGTTATTTCAAATCAATAATTCTGAAAATAATCAAAACAATAATAATTGCTATCTACAAATTGCTGCTAAAATTAAGGGAGTCGAACGAAAAGAGATTTTTCAAAAATTCATTCTCCAACATTGTTCTAAATATTATTAGCTATCGTTTGGCGTTTGTTTCAACACGATAGATGTTATGGTTGGCGAGATATTGACAAAATACTGATATTTTTTCGTTTTTTTAAAATAAAAATATTTTCCAGGAAATCCAGTAAACCTTTTCGGGAATTTTGTTGGCCCGTGCACAACTTTGGGACCTCCTTAACATATTTGTAAAATTTAAAGACCCGAACACTATATCTGGTATGGTTCAGGAGTAGTTGCTTGTGCAAGCTTTAACAGACAGGACAGACATTTCAAATATTTAAATGCAATTTGTCCCGTGGATTGGATAAGTGAATTGACTTTTAGAGATATTAGAATGATATATAAAAATAAACATACAATAACAATTAATTTAAAGAATAACATTGAAAAATATTTTTTTTCCATATTCTGATGTCTTTTGCTCATAATTCCAATAAAGTAGCTATTCTCACTGTCGTGAAATCTGTTGAAAGGTGAGGCTTGTAACTAAAGAATATTTTTTGCACTGGGGTCCTGACGTCACAGTCTACAAGGCCGTGCACAGTCAACACATCATTAAAAATGTGTCCTTTAGTGCATGCAGTGCCACGTTTACTGATGTTGAATGTGCCTAATAGAACACTTTGGATACAGCAAGGACCTGTAAATACAATAAAATGTTCTATTTTTAAGAATGTAAATATCAAAATATATAATGTGCTAGATACATAGATACATAGATACGCTAAGCAAATAAAGCAGCTCAACAGTTTCCAATTGTGATGCTTGTGTAGGATCCTACACATCAAGTGGCAGGATAGAATCACACATGTGGGGTGCTCAAGAGAAGCCATGTGTTTAGTATGCACTCATTCGAGAGTGAGATGCGCCTTCGGTGGTTGGGCCATGTCCACGGGATGGGATCGGAGCGCCTCCAAAGAGCCCTGCTGTATGGAGAGCTGGTAAATGGATCTAGCAAAAAAGATCGCCCGTACCTACGTTACAAAGACGTGTGTTAAAATTAGACATTCTACTGGCGTAAACTGAACACAAAATGTGGGATGGCCTTGGTGACGAACGCACCCTCTGGCATACGCGAGGGCATTCAAGTCGAAGAAGCAAACCCCACGGCTAGGAGTGAAGAGAGTCGAGCCAGGAGAAAACGGGAGCAAATGACAAGACAATGGCATCGTACCTTGAGGACGGACGGATGCCTTAAACATAAATATATATAGGGTTTCTTTTAATCATTACTTTGATATAACTTTGCTACACAAACATTATTTAGATATACTTTCTAGGGCTCCGGAAATAACGATAAATTAATCGATTAAAATTAATGTGATCGATTTAAATTCGATTAAAATTTGAGAAAATTTTTCTAAAATTTTTTATTTCCAATTAATTAATAATTTTTATTTTGTGTGTTACTTACATACTTTTCCCTCGTATTATTATTATTTTTAATATTATTTATTTAGACGTGCATACGTAAACAAAGAGGTTTTTCTTCCTTATTTCTTGCATAGCAGAACTAATTTGCTGTGTTTCATCACAAAATTTGGGAGCCATGGAATTACTGCGACTTTACCGATTGCGCGACATAATGATCGCAACTTAACGGGATCTAAATATGCGTTTTAAAAATATGATTAATCGAAATTAATCGATTATTTTTTTTTCAGATTAATTGAACACAAAAAATTAATCAGTACCAGCTCTAATACTTTTCCTTCCATCTCTGCGTAAAATAGATTTCCATAACAGATCAATTTAGATTGTGTTGTTTTTTAAATATAACTTTACTGAAATTAATTTTTATGCAATAATGCTGCTGTAAAAGTAAGGTATTGCATTATTAATATAACTCATATACTTGTGATAGTGGAGGAAAACATATTTTTGAAAAGTAAAATGTGATTTGTGATATTCATACTTACATAAAAACCAAGCGATCGTGATGGCAAAGAACAGTAAAATTGGCCCAATCATGTTCTTCAGATGATTTATTTTCAGTTGACTTTATATTACATTAAATTTGTTCACGTGACTATTCTGTAATCTTGTTCACGTGACTATTCTGTAATCTTGTTCACGTGACTATTCTGTAATCTTGTTCACGTGACTATTCTGTAATCTTGTTCACGTGACTATTCTGTAATCTTGTTCACGTGACTATTCTGTAATCTTGTTCACGTGACTATTCTGTAATCTTGTTCACGTGACTATTTTGAATATGTCTTGTGCAGAGTGGTCTATGCCTAACAATCCAATATGATTCTTTGCATCATTAAAAATAAAATTAAGGAAAAATAAAAATACTTAGAAAACAAAGTCTTACATGAAATGTGTATGTAATTTTAAAAATGTAAAAATCACTTTGTTAAATATAATAAATCTATTTTAAAAACAAAGCAAACTTTCTTGACTGGATTTCAAAATAATTTTTCATTCATTTATCACAGTGGAACTTGTGTCACAATGACAGGACCAAGCAATTGTCCTATTGGAGAGTTTGTATCGCAATGACAGGACCAGGAAAATGTCCTAGTGCAGTTTGTATCACAAAGACAGGACAAGAAAAATGTCGTACTGTTGTTTGTATCACAATGACAGGACCAAGCAAATGTCCTATTGGAAAGTTTGTATCACAATGACAGGCCCGGCAAAAGTCCTATTGGAGAGTGTGTATCACAATGACAGGTGCAGGCCAATGTCCTATTGGAGAGTCTGTATCATAATCACAGGACCTGGCAAATGTCCTTTTGGAGAGTGTGTATCACAATGACAGAAACCAGGCAAATTTAGTTATATATATTTTTTAAAATCCATTTTATTATATTATTTTATTCAATTTTTCTTTTATTCACTTTATATTTTTCTATTCAATTAGCTATTGAACTATTGGAGAGTGTGTATCACAAGGACAGGACCAGACAAATGTCATATTGGATAGTATGTGTCACAATAACAGGACCAGTCCAATGTCCTATTGGAGAGTGTGTATCACAATGACAGGACCAGGCTAATGGCCTATTGGAGAGTGTGTATCACAATGACAGGACCAGGCATCTGGGCATGAAGTCATAAACCAGAGACATGAATTGTTCGCATTACTTTCACGCTTCAGCCAGTGATGAAGATTTGCTCATGGCTCACGGATTGCCGCGACGTGAGTTAGAGCCACCCAGAGCTGCAATACCTGTACCCAAGTGTTATGTGACGTCACTGTGCGTGGAACCACCACAACTTATGTTCCCTCTAAGGTTCATTGGTCCGTGTGCAAAGTAAAAGGAAAATTAGTGTGCAAAGTTGCACAGCATAAACTTTGTGTGCAATATTTTACAAATTTGCTGCGTGGAATAACTGCTGCGCTTCAGCGTGGGTCAGATATCTGAGCAGCGGCCGCGCAGCTTAAAGGGAAAATTTACCACAACCCTTCTTACATCAGTGCTTTGAAGATTGCATGACACATGTGAAATGTACGGAACTGTGGCTCGTCACGTTTTTGTGAATTTAATCGGGACTTTTTAAAAATAATATTTTTAATTTGATCATTGATATGTTCCCGATCAAAGAAAGTATCTGTTGCTAGTGATTTCATTTAATGATCTAGCAACTGATTGCCATAAATATCTCATCATCACACTGGAATTCGTCCTCTTTGTAAATCACAAACTAAATATTGATAGTGAAATCTTCACAATTTCTTCACACAAAAATAAGTTAATCAGTCAATGTCGTAGATAAGCAACAAAGCTGCTAGCACTAAAACCCAATAGAATTAATGGCCGTGAAAAAAAAATAAAACAACTACACTTGTGTGATCTGAAACCTCACACTCAATCAGATAAGAAAATCATGGCGTTTTTGTGGTTGGTCCCAGTGTTCAATATATCTATGCCCTGCCCTAAAGTGTGTGACATAAAAATTTTGAACTTTCAGAAACACAATAGCCTTGAAAAAAAAATAATGAAAATTAAAAAAAATACAATCCCATTTACATTGCATTTATTTGATTAAATCGTGATAATAAATCCAGAGGCATCACTAGGGTTGATGCCACACAGGGCGGAAGCTCATGGTTTCACCCCCTCCGAGTCTGCCAGGGGCAAATAACGGGAACGTAACGAATTTTACACGTTGGTGTTACCCCTTAGGATGGTGTCACCCGGTGCTGTCCGCAAACCCCTAGTGACCCCCCTGAATGAAACTATATTACACAACCAGCTTAATTATTATTTATCATAGCACATTACAGTATAACAAAATCATTTAATTATATTCAACACATGGGATTCCTATTGAATTGGGTCACTACTCTTGATGGGCAATGATGAACTGCAAAGGTTACAAACTTACGTTTAACGAATCCTTATACAGGTAATCGTACGAAGAAATCTTGAAAAAGGTCTCTGCACCAGGCTTATCCTTTAATAACCATTTCATAGTCGTTACATAACTACATGACTACACTGTAACATTTGTCTAAAATGTGTGTGCGTGTGTATGTATGCTACCTTACGAACTGAATAAACTTATAAGCCAAATATGCAAAATAATAAAGGGAAGTCCCTGCTTGACGTTTATAAAAGTTTATTTTTAAATTATCGTCATTTACTGAATGAAACCCCGATTAAGGTATAGCAAGATGACAATTTTTTTATTTATTATTAATATGGCCTATTATTATTATTATTATCACTTTTTTTTTCTTTTTTTTTGCTTTAAGGGAGACAGAAAGTTCCAGGCAGGATTAAATTAGCGGTTAAATTTTAAGGTGTTGCTTAGGCTAATACTAAACTATTTTGTATAAAGATTTGCATATATCTATAATGTGCCGCCCAGGGCAAGACACAGGTTTGCCGCCCCCCCCCCACCCCACCCCGGCAAAATTTGTTGATGCTATAAGGAAAATGTAGTTTTTAATTAAAAAGAAATAAAAAGGGCACAATAATTAATTTTTTTATGTTAGAAATAAATAAATGTAGAAAAGTTTTCATTTCTTGAAATGACATTTAAGTTATCTGTTTTTCCTCATGGACCAATCTGTGATGTTCTAATGTTGTCAGCTATGCCATGATGTTCTAATGTTGTCAGCTATGCCATGATGTTCTAATGTTGTCAGCTATGCCATGATGTTCTAATGTTGCCAGCTATGCCATTGCTCATTAGCCAAAACAGCTTTTTATAGAGTCACTCTTGATGTATTCGTTATTTATGGAAATTACTTTTTCATTAACTTAATTTTAGATGAGCTTCTCTCGCAGCTGTATCTAAATTTCTAAGGCGAAATTTTTAAGTTTCTTTAGATTAGACGGTGTACATATGTTTTCAGATTTCTGTAGCTGCCGAAACCTCACATGAATTTCTACAGTATTTCTAAAAATTCTTCTCAACTTTTTTTTCTACCGAACATGGCCTAACGAAACGAGAGAGCAAATTACTAGCGATAATTATGTTAAACATTATTTAATATAGTTTCTTCATTTATTTAAAAAAAGTAGTGTTAACTTTGCTTATCTTTTACTTTATCTAGCTTCATTTAACGTTTTTCAATTTTATAAGCTAATTAACAAGAGTAATTTGCCGCCCCGACAAGTGTAGCCAGGCGATTTCGATCGGCTCATGTTTTAAATTTTTTGGGTATAATGTTCGCTGTTAGAATTCAGTATTTAATTAAGTAACCAGCACATCATTTTCACGTTCTCATACAACTTAACAATCTTAGTTTTCCAGTTCCTTATATTTTATTTCTTTTATCAACCTCTTATTCGGACTTTATTTTATTTTGATAAAAAAAAATTCAAATTTTTAAAATATTTTCATTATTAGAAGCTAATGAATGACGAGGAATTTGCCGCCCCTTACTAAGTGCCGCACGAGGTGTTCGGCCCTCTTGCCCCCTCTCGCTATGCCACTGTCCACAAGAATTTTTCCTTGTAAAACTGTAGATTCGACACAATTAGAAACCATTTGTGAGTCTTATCTAGAGACTTTATACAGAGTACAGAGACCACATGGGTGATTTTAATTGAGAGTTTTATCGCCTAAAGCAGTAAGCGTAATGTCACCCCGTGTTGTGTGATTGACAGGCCGTTGAACCCCCAGCCAGCCAAACAAAATTTAATTGAGAGTTTTATCGCCTAAAGCAGTTAGCGTAATGTTAGTTTTGTTTGTGTTTGGTTTTTGTAATGTAGGTACGAGTTTATTTTGAAATTATCTTAATCTTACAGGAGGGACACTTTCCATAACCGCGTGAAGTAGATTCAATCAAAAACCTTTAGTTTATATTCATAATGACATTAACATGGTTAAGAAACACATCAGCATTCATGGGCGTCGCTAGGAATTTTTCCAGGGGGGGGGTGGGGCAAAAAAAATAATTAAAATTTTTAATTTAATTGACAATGATCACAATGCCATACAGGTTAAATGTTCAATTAAATTCAAGTTAAGTATAACATAAGGGCCAAAAAAAAGCCTTATAAATTATTAAGACTGACAAATTAGCGCTGCAATAACTAAAATACAACATATATTAATGCATTTAATAACTTAAAAACTCAAGTTCTCACGAGAAAATTGAATTTTGTTGTGAAATAATATACGTGTAGAAATTGCAGGATTACCAAACAGTTTCCACACGTATATTAATTATTTCAAAGCAAAAATTAATTTTCTCGTGAGAACTTACGTTTTTATTTTATTATATGCATTATTAAATGTTGTATTTAGCTATTAAACGCTAATGTGTAAGTCTTATTAATTTCTTAGGCCTTTTTTCGGCCTTGAACTTGAAGCTACATAATCAGAATAGGAAACAGCCATTTTGTTTATGTAGCACCCTACTTGCAGTCAGGCCCGGACTTAACAGACTCGGGGCCCCTAGGCACTTAACATTCTGGGCCCCACCAAACCATTTCGAGGCTATTTTGGAAAGTTTGCAATTTAAATTCACTAGTACAGAACATACAATTTTAACTGACTTTATTTAATAACTTTAATAAACATCAGAATAATACAGTCTAAGCTACTATACTTACGTTATTGAATAAAATTTATAGAATCCTACGACGAACTTTCTTTTGTGCAAAAGAACGAATGACGTCACCATTCGTATATTGAGCCTCTTTTCTCCTATGTTTGATCTTAAGTAATTCTTTACTATCTTTAACGCTGAGAACGACCGTTCTGCTGAGCAGTTTGACGCTGGTGTGCACAACAGTATTCGGAGCGCAATTCCTACGTTTGAATAAATGTCCAAAAAGCCTGGGGCGCAATGAGCCAATGTCGAGGTCGTGTTTCACCATTGCTTAATGTTTGGCTAAAAAGTGACAGCGATAGATACCTGATTTTATCTGCGTACTGACGCCTTGAAGAAGAAAAGTCGGCATCAATATTTTGTTTCACGCCTTTTTTAACTAGGTACTCCAAGGTAACTTCGTCTAGCATCCACTCAGCAGGATCGTCACTTAAAGAATTAGATTCAGGATTTTCTAAAGAATAATTTTTTGTAGCTGTTTTCGGAAATAATGTTTTCAGGTAGCTCGTTGCAGTCAGACACGTTTTTTGCAGTTACCTGTTGACGATCATCGGCAGCATCGCTGCAACTGCTACTGGCTAATGCACAAGTACTGCTAGGATTAGAGCCAGAACTAGGTCTAGACGAAGACGAGGCGAAAAATGTGTTTAACTTAGGAACTTTGCGAAGAAGCTCTTTGTCTTTTTCAATGTTTTCTTCATTCAATTTTCTTTTCTGGAACCCGCTTAGATATTTATTGAAGTCAGACATCGTGCGTGACATCGGTTATTTCTATAAAGAATATAAAAACGAGTGTCATTAAACAATAGAACTTTGTTTAATTATTTGGGATAATGTTTTTATGTTTCAATTTGTTGTTTCTCTGTTAATTTGTTCAAAGTTCAAGACAATTTCGGTTTTCCTCAAATTTTCTTAATTCAAGAATTTCTCTTGATTCAAGTAAATCTTTTTTTCTGTGCATAATTACATATAAACATACAATCATACGATTAATTTAATAAAGCACAACAATATGAAAAGAAAAGTGTTACCTGGTCCAGCGTGAAGCGTCTCTGTTCCGTACTGCGTCCCTCGACACACTGGCTCCCTATTCGGTGGCTCCCCGGCTTCGACTCGTGGCACCCTGTCTTCTCACTTGCCTCCCTGGCTTCCTATTTCCCGATCTAACGTTTTCCCTGTCACTATATTGCTGACCAAAGGTATGCAGGTGAAATTGTATAAGGCCATCTAGTTAAAGGCATTAAAACGAACTTCATTGAAACCTTTGGCATGTCCCCATAAACTACCTGTGAAATCTCCCTGGCCTCTGGTCAAGTCTTTCGACTTTAAAAAAAAATGTCCTCACGGTCCCTGTCAATTATCTGTAATATGAAACCCAAATCTCGGCTCGGGCGGTGTCTTGTCCTGCGTGTGGTATGGGGAGGGGGAAAGTCAGGGTCGTGCAGTTTTTTTACTGGTGGTGCAATCTGTCACACCCCCCCCCTTACGCCTTCTCCACAATATCGCAACAGTAGCTCAGAGCGCGGATTACAATGACAAACCAACACAAATGAACCCCGTGCACTTGACTACTGGGCAGTGTATGCAAAATGTAGTAAAAATATTTATTATACTATTATTTTCGATAAAGCTTTTTGATAATGAAGCCAGGCTTTTGGGCTTATGTAAAGATTCCACGACCGGGGCCCCTTGGCTGGCTGGGGCCCTAGGCCCGGGCCTTGTGGGCCTATGCGGAAATCCGGCCCTGCTTGCAGTGTTGTCACAGAAGGATCCAAATGAAATTTTCTCACTTAAAAACAAAAAAATAAGATACAAACATCTAGTAACGAAATGAAAAATGACATTGTCTGTAAAATATTTATTTATCTTCTAAGAACATTAAAACAGATGAATAATACTTTTAAAAAAACAAAAACATTTTCAGTCAGTAAATTTATTTTAGCAAGGGTCGTTCCAGGTAAAAACATATCTGGCAAATAATTAATGTGATGCTTAACTTAAATTTAATTGAAAAATGAACCTGTATGGCATTGTCAGTTAAATTAAAAAACGTGTTTTGTGCCTCCCCCCCCCACTTTTTTGGAAAAATTCCTAGCGACGCCCATGTCTCCATTCTAGAATGTTCTCAATCTGCACTGATGTACAGCATAATGCAGGCCTGGATTAACCTATAGGCAAACAAGGCACGTGCCTTAACACCAAGCGTTTGGGGGCACCACAAGTCCTCAAGAAAAATGTGTATATTGTCCATAATCGACATGACGTTAGCAAATCGCAAATGTAATATTAAATCGCACAGGGGCGGATTAAATGGAAGGCTGATTGGGCTAAAGCCAAGGGCCCCCAATGATTTAAGACTAAATTAAGGGACCGTAAACTTATTAAATTGTATAATAAAGTGGCTGGGCAGGGCCTCAGGTGGAATTGCAGCCAGGGGCCCCGTGCAATCTTAATCCACCCCTGAAATCGCGTTTAAAGGGACAAATGAAAAATGTTTGATCTTTACAAAATTGAATTTTCTAGAGTTGTTGGAGTTGGTCAGTCAGTTTTATCCATTTTTAGCTTCACACATTGCGAAATAAGGAAATTCCGGAAAAGGAAATCCTTCTTATGTGTCCCAAACTATATGTGAAGAACTGATTAAAATTATGTCCCCAAAAGTCCATCAAGTAATTATAGATAAAGTAAAGGTTTCCGGTTATTTCAGCTTGTCAATACCCGATTTTTCACTTATTGATCAGTTTAGCGTTGTTCTTCGATATGTGGTATAGGAGAGCCCATTAAGCGCTTTTTGGCTTTCTTGGAGGTGCAAAGTCACACCGGTGAAGGTATGGCTAAGCAAGAGTTGTGGTACTTACGTGAAGTTTGCACTATTAATTTTGCGAAATGCAGAGGTCAGTCCCGGATAACGCAGCTAATATGTCTTTGTATTACGAGGGCATGCAGAACAAAGTTTTAGAGGAAAATTAGTTTTCTATCTACATACCCTGTGCTACCCATTCACTAAATCTGGTAGGCAGAAGTGCCGTTGACTCTTGTTTAAAGGCAGTAAACTTCTTCCATACAGTGCAACTGATCGATACTTTTTTCTCAGCTTCAACCAATAGATGGAAGATTCTGATGCTTTGTGCATTGAACGCTGGTAAACTCTCTTTCCGATACCAGACGAGAAGCACATGCTGTTGGAACTAAAGCTAGTCTAAAGTCAGATTATAGAAGCGTTAGAGTGTTTACAATAAGACCTGTCACAGAAGGGAGACACCAGAAGAGAAGCATACAAAAGTTGCAAAGAAGATACAAGAATTATACTTTTATCTCACTCTTGTCTTTTTGGAAGAAGTGTGACAACATCTTCACAGATTCAGTCAAACTCTACAAAATGAGCACGAGACAACATCCAGTTTGCTTTTCCAATGTAGAAATGGACTTGCTCATATTTTTAACATTAATGTTTACGAACGTTTTAACTGAGCTGAGCGCTCTTTTTGTCAGTAAAAACGTACCCAAAAAATCCAAGTAGATCGAAAATGAAATAAGAAAGGCTTGATTCCTTATCTTTGCTGATGATTGAGACAGACATTTTGCGCAAAATTAACTTTGATGATGTACTTTGCCAGATGTAAATCTAGAATAAAGAGCTTTAAAATGTAAAGGTTTGCTTTCTCTGACTTTCTCATCTATTAAAAAAGTTACAGTAAGTTTGTCTATTATTATTACAAAATTAATTAAATATTAATTTTAATACAGAAATAATTTATCGTAGGCTTTATTTGAGTGATACTAATGCAAACATATGTGTTAACAGCGGCGTCACTAGGGTGGGTGTCATCCAGTTCGGCAGGTCATGTTGTCACCCCCTCACAACTTACCCCATAGACCTCCTCCGAGTATGCCAATGCCAAATAACGAGGTATACAGAATTTTATCCTTTGGTGTCACCCGGTTACGGTCCGCACCTCCCGTAATCCCGTGTGACGTCCCTGTGTGTTAACAACTGTTTTGTTTGTTAGTTGGTTTGCTTAATATTGAACATACCAGCGGTCAGTGGGGGATCGGGGCAGAAGAGGGCACCCATGTGGGTTTGTGCTTCGGGCACCAAGATGGCTTAATCCTGCCCTGGCACAATGGCTCTGAAAGAATGAGTTGATTTTTAATTCGAATACCTTTACCCACTCAATATGAGGTAATATTTGGTTTTCCCGATCAAAGGGCGGGTAAAAGATAAAATTATTAAAAATCACGTATTTCAACTTGTTTAATTTATTCGTTGTGCTTCAATATTAGTCTAATTGACTTATTATGTCTGAAAATTATTGCGCCCTACGCTTATCTATGGTTCATGTCTTGTCCGGCATTCTTATTAGAGTTTTTAATGCTGATAAAGTGTTGGTTTTCTTGGTTTCTTCTGGGAACCCATTCTACGCCCGAATTCCGGATGTGAAGAACGAGTTTTAGTATATAAGTATGTGTTTGTTCTTGAATTTGGAATCAGAAACGTTTTTTTAGCCCTATGTCTATTTGAGGGTTGAATTAAGTTATGTAACACAGCCAATTCGTTCGGTTGTGCAAGAAATAAGGAATAAAAACCTTTTTGTTTACGTATGCACATCTCTATATAAATAATAATAATACGAGGGAAAAGTATGTAAGTAAAGAAAAATATAAATTACCGTATATACTCGTTCTCAAGCCGACCTTTTTTTGGACAAATTCTAAGGGGAAAAATTGGGGTCGGCTTATGAGCGTGTCATATGTGATTTCTGCCTGTATTTGATTGAATATCGGTGTTTTTATTGTAGATCATCAAGGCCCTTTTCTACATTCTATAAGATTCGACCGCTCTACCAGAAGTTATAATTTATTATGTAACATCTTCACTTAACTTATTTCATCATATTATTTATTTTTGTGAATGTTTAAATAAATTGTTTCACAAATTTTGTTTTCAACAACGAATTTTAATGTACGCGCTTTCGCCACTGTTTAACAAATAAAAAAAATTTAATGGTGCCTACAGGTAACTCTTGCCTAACAAAGAGCACAAAGACAAAGATAGGCAGTACAAAGTAAACAATCATAATGTCCGATTCAGATTGTACTTTTTAAAAAATGTGTACCATTTTGTTTAACCTGTCCAATTATTTGGTCAGCTTGCGAGCGGGTTACACACTTTTCATACTTTTCTCTTCAAAAAGAGGGTGGGGGTCGGCTTATGAACGAACGGGCTATAGAACGAGTATATACGGTATTAATAAATTGGATGACAAATAGAAACATTTTCTTAAAATGTATTCGAATTTTAATCGATCAAAGTAATTTTAATCGATTAAAAACATTCAACGATTAATCGATTAATTTATCGTTAATTTCCGCAGCCCTAATTATTACTACTTTTTTTCTATCCTCTAGTGTTTCAAGGTTTAATGACTTAACTAATGGTATTTTCACTTTTCAGTTTAAAATATCCTCCAGTAATGAATCTAGCAGCTCTTTTATTAATTTGTTCTAGTTTATCAATGTTTTCTTTGGTGGATGGATCCTGTTGAGATGTCGTTGGGTAAATCATTTATATAAATTAAAAAGAGTAAGGGACCTAACACAATTCCTTGTGGAACTCCCGAGTTTGCAGTTATTGGTGCTGGTTTAGATCCATTAATTATTACAGTTTGCTCTCTACCCAAAATGAACTCTTTCATCCAATTATGTAAGGGGCCTAAGATTCCACAGTAGGTATGTTTTTTTTTGTTGAGTAAACTAAAGTGGTTTATTAATTCATCTAGGTCTTTTTTAAAGATTTTTCTATGTTGTTCTGAAGTAATTGTTCTATAGATTATACAATCATCAGCAAATAACCTAACTTTGCTTCCTGTTGAGATGTTGTTGGGTAAATCATTTATATAATTATTTTTTTAACCCGTAAAAACACAGTTTTTTAATATAAATCCCTTATATATTGGACAGAACTTAAAGTATTGATTATGTTCCAATGCGACAAACATTTTCAGCCTGAAACTGAGTGAATTTCACCTGGTTAAAACACGAGATGTGGTCACCGATGGCTGGCGTGAAGTCATTGACCCGTAAAATTTCAGCTCGATGGCGTCACGGGAAGTGGGTAATTTTTTACTTTTGTTTTTCCACCCGCCGAAGACAGAGATTACGACTGACAGAGAGAAAGAGAGAGACATGATTTCGAAGTTAATATAAGGGATTTTAAATAAGAAAAACCCGTAAAAAACCAAGTTTTTGACTATAAATCCTTTATGTACGAGAAGTAATTAAAAGAATGTTCATTATAATACGCAGCGCCAGACCATCCAGAAATACAAAATTGCAGTTGTGTCGTAAAACATGTTTAATATAATGCGCACCGATCAGGAATATGTTTATAAAAAGAGCTGTCAATAAAATACGCACCTTATTGCGCGACAGAAAGGTTGTTCAATATAATACGCACCGCGACGCTCTATCTCAAAAAATAGCATGATACATAGGAATAAATAAAATAATCTAAAAAATCAATAATTTAATTACGGTACATGCGATCGATCTGAAATTTTGATACATTGTTTTTATCATCGGTACGAAACTGCCTGCAAAATTTCAGCTCGCTATCTTGCGAGCAAGTGGGTTAAAAATCGATCAAAAGTTTTGGTGACAAGGTCGATCGGTCGGACGGTCGGTCGGTCGGTCGGTCGGCCGCAGACACCACGAGTTAATATAAAGGATTTAAAAATCACTTAAAATAAACCACGGCTCCTTTTACTTTTACATTGTTCCCTTTTCACAAATTTAATTAAGATAGGCTCAAACTATGACGTCACGTCATCAAATATTTTTCAGTGAGAACAAGTTCTGTTAATCTCGACACCAAATGTTTATTTTTCACGTCTAAATTTTCAATTGTTTAATAAATTCGGGAGTTACCCCGCCTTAGCGCATTATATATGTTACAGGCAATGTGTGAAATCAATGTATAGAATGCCTGATGGTTTCAGGCAAAGTATGAAATTTGTAAAACTTTTACGTACTTTGCCTAGGCATTCTACAGAATGCCGGATTTTGTTTAGGCAAAGTGTAAAAAGAGCACAACAAAAAACTATATTGATAATTACGTATTTTAAAGTGGAAGTAACACAAAATAAAACACATGATGTAAGCTCTGTATTATTTTTTTAGAGGTCCTCCTCTGTTTCCGCATCTTGTAAATCAGTGCTACTCAAAGTGGTGGTCCGTGAACCGGCACCGGCCCGAGGACCATCAGCTGCCGGTCCGCAGAAATTATCCAGAAAGGAAAGAAAAAAGCACATAAATTAAAAAATACATAAATTATATTATTTATTATATTTCAATAATTATAAATTAACGTTATTTGTGAGTGGTAATATGAAACAGATGCGAGTTTTATAACTGGCCCACACAGTAAAAATAGATCTTTAAGATTTCTTACACCAGCATTTGGAACTTGCCATCTGCTGATGTAAACAAAACGTCCGACTGAAAATAAATTTCAATGAACAGACTAATAACTTATATTGATTTCAATGAAATGCTCGGTAGATTTTAGTGAATATTATAAACAAAATAAGTTTTTTTTAAAAATGTAATTTTGACCAAGTCACTGTGTGTGTATTTTTTTTTAATTAAAAAAATTAATTATTTATTATTATTTATTATTATTTTTTGTACAAACAACATTGATGTATGGGTTTTATTTAATTGAGTTGATTTATTTAAAGTCTCAATAAGTAAAAACGAAAGTAAATTAACAATAAGCCATTAACGCTTAAGTTTTTTCTTTTCCAAAAATGTTGGATGACATAATTAGAGTCCAAATATACCTAAATAATACAATTATATTTGTAGATATATGGGTATACAAATAGGCAATATATTTTGTCAGTGAGAAAGTCACTTTATCCTAAAAAGAATTGTATTGTCAAAATATGATGTGCATTATAATTTAATTGTCAGTAATCGCTGCACCACAAAGCACCGGTACAAATATATTTTATCAATTTCGTTGTTCTTGAGAACATTTAGGTGACTACTTAAGAATTGTTCATTTATTTAAACTCTTTTAAAATTTCATTTACAATGCTGTGAGACATATTTTTATTAACTTGTGTTACTTTAAAAAATATTTTTCGTAACTTATACTTACATTTACAAAAAAAATTTTGTTGTAAACAATACATTTTAAATATTGCCTTTATTTATAATTACAGAAACTATGAAATTAATATACTAATATTGTCAATTGCATATGTATCTTTAATTGTGTGTGATATACGTGCTATAGATAAAATTTCGAAATATGTAAGTGTCACGCCACTTGACTTCGATCCCTAAACACATAGGAATACAATGAAATTCAATGGTTTCATACTTATCTGTTAACGTTAATTTCGCCGATGACATAGACGGCCTAGCTGGCAGCGAGGACGAACTGAAGGAATTCCTTGCAAAACTAGTGAAAACAGCAAAGGCGTACGGCATGGAAATCAATGCAAAAAACACCAAGGTCATGGCAAATAGAAAATTCACAAATGAGATTTGGATAAACGGGCAAAAACTCGAAGAAGTCTCCACCTTTAAATATCTAGGAGCCATAATATCCGACGAAGGCTCAAAGCCAGAAATTCTTGCCAGATTGGCCCAAACAATGGCAGCACTGAGTAAACTAAAGCACATCTGGCAAAGCGCGAAACTCTCCATGAGATCAAAGATCCGACTAATGCGCTCTCTGGCGATGTTGGTCTTCTTGTATGGTTGTGTGGCTTGTACGCTCACTGCAGACCTCCAAAGAAGAATCAATGCGCTTGAGATGAGATGTTTCAGAAATATATTGAACATCTCCTACATAGTGCACAGCACATCACAAACGAAGCGGTCCGCAACACAATAAGTACTGGCATTGGCCCCTACGAGGACCTTCTCACCTCCATTAAGAAGAGGAAACTACGATGGTACGGACACGTGACAAGATATGGAGGTCTCGCAAAGACTATATTGCAAGGCACAGTCCAGGGAGGAAGGAAAAGAGGCAGACAAATAAGAGATGGGAAGACAATATCAAAGAGTGGACCGGCCTGTCATTCAGCGACTCTCAAAAGGCAGCACAGGACCGGGACAAATAGCGTGATAGTGTGCAGTTCACGATGGTGCCCCAATGACCCAACGACGGGTTAAGGGATAGTTCATAGTTCATAACGTTAATTTAAAACTCTATTATATGTTGTTGTTTTTTTTATTTCTAACATTTCATAAAATCGGTAACTTGAACGTCGAAAAAAAAATAATTAAATTGACTTTGATACTCAATCAGGGAGACAATCATTTATTATTAATATTTTGTTTTAATCATTGATTAAAATTAGGCCCAACATATGACACCTTTTATTCTCAAGCCATATTTTAAGTGAACAACTCATAGCTCCAGCCCTTGACGATGAAAAACACAGGTGAAGTAAAGTAGTTACCGCCCACGAACATCAAGCATCAAGACAAGTGGTTATTCTTTTCCAAATTTGTTGGATATAACTAACCGAAGTCATGCCAAATATTTTAGGGCTCTGGGTCCTCACGTCGCTACCATGTCTGTACAGGGAAAATAGTGCACCGGTCCCTGGTGCAATAGAAAAATTCATGCCGGTCCGCCATACTACACGCAAAAAGTTTGAGAATCACTGTCTTACGTAATGAAATTTAAGCACTGTGAGATATACTACTTTGTAAAAAGATGCTTTAAAAAATAAATGATACAAAGTTTGTCGGTGGATATTCTTTAGCGCTTAGGGCGTTGTACCTGCAATATGGAATTTACATGTGTACATATTTTGAAAAGTTTAAAAGTCAGAAGTCTTCATAATTTTAAATTTTTATTTTGTTTTCATTAATTTGACGTCGGTAAAGAAAAATACCCCCCCCCACCCCACGTTATATACTTTTTTTTTCAATCTGGTGGCCATCATTTTAGATCGCCGCTTTTTTATTTTTATTAAGATAGATAATATGGTGTTACTATTCACAAAAGCTTTGGTGCGGAGACATAGTGGCCTCTCAAGAGTTAGCTTGTATTTTCTTGCGTCGCGGACTCCTATTTAAGTGAAGCGAGAACCTCTCAACGCTTTTAAGTATAAAAATTATCATTTAACAAACAAATTTTTTAAGGTGAAACATTTCTATTCTGAAGAGCTGAAACAACGCACAGCTGTCTCATACAGAGGCTCCTTCTCTACAGCAGATAATTGCGTCCACAGACCATGCCAGTCTGTTGGCAAGGGACGCAGCGTTCACAAGCCACAGCTATGAGGGTTCCACGCTATTCCCAGTCGCCTTTGTTTTCCCTAACTGGTGTGAGGTACCCACTTGGAGCTGGGTGGCCCCGGTAACAAATCCCTGCCTTCAAGGAGATTCGAACCTGTGACCATTGGTACGCCAGCCGAGCGCGCATGCCACTCTACCACCGTGCCCAGTTTTGTCAATGGGATATGTAAAGTTTTTTTGTTTTTCTTAAATCAAAATAATCAAATTATTTATTTATTTTTAAAGCTTATTGTTAACACCAGTTAGCACTGATATTTTTCATCCCTATCGTTTTGTCCCTCACCCCATCAAATACTTTTAATGGTCCTTGATTTAATTAGATTTATGATTATTGGAATGAGCTCATCATAAAATGACTGGGGCCAACATAAGATTTATATGTTCACCTTCAAAACATTCTATACTAGTGTTTTCCAAAGTGGGGCCCACAGCCCACATCCCACAAGGGGGGGGGGAGAAAATTGATATGTGTGTGGGGGGGGGCTATGTGAAATTTCAAAAATCATCGCTAAACCTGGGCAGAATCATACTATTGGAATTTAATCAAACCATCAATATGAAAAGGTTAAGAAAAAAAAATTTTGCTTGTTATAACACAATTGGAAGACTTAAGACTGAAGCTAAATAAATTTGAACCTAACATAAAATCTCTTTGCTGCAAGCGTCAAGCACAAAAATCTTACAAAATTTAAACAAACAATTCCTAACAATTAAAATATATTATGGAAATATATTTCTCTTGCATTATTTCGTACTTTACATTTCAGTTCTCGATTATAAGTTTTAAAAATTAACTTACTATGTTTCCTGGTGATTTCTTACTAAAACCTGTCACTTAAATATCTTCAGTAAACAGTCATGCATTTGAATATTAAAAACAATGTTTTAAATTTTGTATTATTCATCATTAGTAGGGTGCGGGGGTGGGGGGGGAGAGATAACACACATTTATGAAAGGCTTGGGGGAGGGGGCATGGCACACACAAAAAGTTGGGAAACGCCTTCTATGCGGGAAAAACTTGAAGTCATCAGCACTCTGTAAGCACCCACTAAAAAAAAATTAGGAATCTAAGTTTGTACGTGAATTAATGGAAATCGGCCTAAAATAGCTAACGTTCTCTTCATAATCCCTCATCTAATAAACCAGAATCCACTAAGAACGGGATACCCGGGAATGGGATCCCAACGGGGAATGAAATATCATAAGTAAAAGGGGATTCTTTCGGGGTAAGGTATACATTGAGGAAAGAGGGTGATAACAAATAGCTCATATGAATGCGTTCTGTGAGGGTGGTAACAAATAGTTCATATGAATGCGTTCTGTGAGGGTGGTAACAAATAGTTCATATGAATGCGTTCTGTGAGGGTGGTAACAAATAGTTCATATGAATGCGTTCTGTGAGGGTGGTAACAAATATTTCATATGAATGCGTTCTGTGAGGGTGCTAACAAATAGTTCATATGAATGCGTTCTGTGAGGGTGCTAACAAATAGTTCATATGAATGCGTTCTGTGAGGGTGGTAACAAATAGTTCATATGAATGCGTTCTGTGAGGGTGGTAACAAATAGTTCATATGAATGCGTTCTGTGAGGGTGGTAACAAATAGTTCATATGAATGCGTTCTGTGAGGGTGGTAACAAATAGTTCATATGAATGCGTTCTGTGAGGGTGGTAACAAATATTTCATATGAATGCGTTCTGTGAGGGTGGTAACAAATAGTTCATATGAATGCGTTCTGTGAGGGTGCTAACAAATAGTTCATATGAATGCGTTCTGTGAGGGTGGTAACAAATAGTTCATATGAATGCGTTCTGTGAGGGTGGTAACAAATAGTTCATATGAATGCGTTCTGTGAGGGTGGTAAAAAATAGTTCATATGAATGCGTTCTGTGAGGGTGGTAACAAATAGTTCATATGAATGCGTTCTGTGAGGGTGGTAAAAAATAGTTCATATGAATGCGTTCTGTGAGGGTGGTAACAAATAGTTCATATGAATGCGTTCTGTGAGGGTGGTAAAAAATAGTTCATATGAATGCGTTCTGTGAGGGTGGTAACAAATAGTTCATATGAATGCGTTCTGTGAGGGTGGTAACAAATAGTTCATATGAATGCGTTCTGTGAGGGTGGTAACAAATAGTTCATATGAATGCGTTCTGTGAGGGTGGTAACAAATAGTTCATATGAATGCGTTCTGTGAGGGTGGTAACAAATAGTTCATATGAATGCGTTCTGTGAGGGTGGTAACAAATAGTTCATATGAATGCGTTCTGTGAGGGTGGTAACAAATAGTTCATATGAATGCTTTCTGTGCAGGGTGACAGCCTACCCCTATACCCCCCCCCCGCACCATTCAAAAATCCTTCTCGTTGTCTCATTTAAAGAATTCAGCAACATTTTTTTAAAGACATACATTAATTATTTTAAACTTTAAACTCAAGGGCGACGGTGCAAAAGCTCCTGTGTTTTTTGTTTGTTTGTTTGTTTGTTTTTGGTTTAAATCACTATCAATCATTTCCATGCTTAGAATACTGTGTATGTGTGTTTGGTGGGGGGAGGGGGGGGAAGCGGGTGTAGTACAAAATTTTCTATTACATGGAAAGAAATTTTAAAGGGAATTAAACGAAGTAAACGGTAAACTCACGTGTGCAGATTTTATTTTATCCTAAACTTTTGTGGAACTTTTGGTAAAAAAGGATATTGTTTCATGTCACTTAGTTTTAGGACACGAAGAAGGTGAGATGTGTCTTCTTTTTGCACGCTTTTATTTAAGTCACACTGTTTTTATGTTGTATCCATCCTTCAAATCTTGAAACGAATTATGTCGTCCAATATTTTTGAAAAGAAAAATCTTAATCATTAAAGGCTTATTGTTCATTTAATAATAGTAGTGGTAATTGATAATTTTTAAACCATTTCTGATGGTCCTAGAGATCTCAAAATTTTACCACAGATAGATCTTGGCTGACAATGCATTGTATCAAAATTTCAGATCGATCGAATGTACCATATTTAAATTATTGCATTTTTAGTTTATCTTTATATAAGTATCGGTACCCGTCTGCTTTGTTGACATCCATGAGTTCACCACGTGAACACATCACCGTGGTATAAAACGTTGGGCGGGCGCTTATGAGGTGTTTGGTATTTAAAAAAATATAGAGGTAAAAGTAAAAAAAGATGTGTGGGCGTCAGACGTGAATTGTATAGAGTTTTTATTATAAGTTTTAAAAAAATAGCTGTAAAAACAAAGTTTTTGACTATAAATCCCTTATATATGAGACATAACTAGAAGTAGTGATTATGATAAGAGCGTGTCCTTTTTAAAAAAAGGATTTTTTAAATATTTTATTTCCTTTCATTTCTTTTCTCATGCGCCACGTAAACACATTAGACCTGTAGCTAACTAGTAACCAAAATATTGACTTTATGAAAGGTAAGGGCCATCAGAATGAGATGCATGTAATTAAAGCTAGTATGTAATTGCGATATGGTTCGTAATTCCCAAAAGAAAATAAATTGTACTTTTCTAAACTAGGTATCTTAAATTTTTTATTTAAATATTCATTAAATAGACATTAAAAATGAAACTTCACCTATTGCATTTAACAAACTAGATTTAAATAAGTCAACTTTTAACTTAATGTTTGCATGGCATCTTTATAAATTCCAGAAGACAATCGACTTAGCAAAATCTTAAAGTAATAAAATACATGTAATTCTACCTTTAACTGTCTAATTTTCTAGTGTTAACATTTTAATTTTTGCCATTAACTTTAATATTTATCTTTAATACCAGTGCGACTCAAAGTGGTGGTCCGCGGACAGGCAACGGTCCGAGGACCATCAGCCGCCGGTCCGCAGAAATTATAGAGAAAATGGGGGGGGGGCACTACAATTTAAAAAAAATAATAATAAAATAAATTATATTCATTTCAATAATAATAAATTAATGTTATTTTTGCGTGTTAATGTGAAATAGAGGCAAGTTTTGAACTGTCCCACACAGTAAAAATACGGAAGATCTTTAAGATTTCTTACACCAGCATTTGGAACTTGCCATCTAGTGATGTAAACAAAATGTCCGACTGAAAATAAATCTAAATGAACAGACTAATAACTTATATTGATTACAATGAAATATTTAGTAAATTTAAGTGAATATAATAAAAATAATTAGTTCTTTTTTTTAAAATGTAATTTTGACCATGTCACCATGTTTTCTTTGTTGTTTTATTTTATTTATTTATATTTTTATTATTAATTTATTAATTTTTTTTACAAACAGCACCGATGTATTGATTTTATTTATTTGAGTTGATTTATTTATAGTCTCAATAAGTAAAAACTCAAGTAAATTTCTTTAATGATTAACGTAGCTTATGTGTAATGTACTGTCCTTTATGTTGTTATTAAGGTATGAATGGTTATTTAATTATTATATGTATGTTGTGATCTCCATGTAAAGCGCTGTGCAGTGAGCCCGGTTCCTTGCTGGGATACAGCGCTACAGTGGCGTAGCTAGAACTTTTGCCGCCCGGGGCGGTCTCCAATTTGCCGCCCTTTTTAGGGGCCGTCCATAAATCACGTCACGCACCTGGGGGGGGGAGTCACATACGTTTGTGACGATGTGTAACGAGGGGGGGGTGTTTAAGAAATATGACGTCACGTCAAAACGCGCAACTTTAAATAAATTCCCACTTAATTATTTGATTGCTGACACTTTATTTAATGACCTTTATGTAAAACGCGTGTTACGATATTATTAGAATGCAGCCTTACACTAAAACATACTTAAATGGCAAAAATTTAATTTGAAACATGCTCATTTTCAAACAGAAAATACGGCTTTTATGGGGGGGGGGTTCAAATCTTTGTGACGTCTTATTGAAGAAGGGGTCTAAGTTTTTGTGACGACGTGTGACGACGGGGGGAGGGGTTGAAAAATCAGGCAAAATAGCGTGACGTCATTTATGGACGGCCACTTAGTCGATCATATTATGGTTTTTAAAAATTAATAAACATGAATAAATAATAGTAATGGAAACGAAGTAAAGGTGGGGAACATGTTTACCATTGCATGCCATATTTATGTAAGCAGTAATAAAAGAAGCCGCATAAGAATATATACCTATAAATACACATTTATAAAAATACAAGACACTTTTTTTAAAGGCCACAAGAAAGTTACTGAGGTCGCAGGTCCCCCCCTCCCCCCCATGAGTCAAAACATATTCCAAATTTATACCCCCCCCCACAACATTACCAAATACTATTCTTTTATTTTGTATTTATAAATAAATGATTTCTTTTCCCAAAGAAATTGCATACATTAGCAGTGGCGTAATAATGGCTTGGTATCGGGGCAGTTGCCATGGGCGCCGGCCTGCGCCAGTTCAAAAGGGCGCCGCTAAATCTCTAATTTTTAAATTTTAGTTAAATAAAAGGTGCCAAAAATAAATTAGGCATGGGCATAAAAAAAACCAGTTACGCCTCTGTACATTAGTATGTAAACATATTTATACATTTACTTTCCTAACTTTCATAATAGAAAAATCGTGTATTATGCTATCAAAATTAAAATTATTTGTAATATCTTGTTCTATGGACAGTATTGCAAGATTTTGTTGTCTTTAATCGCTCATTGTGGAACAAAGATCATATTTTATCAACTTCAGTTTGGAGAAGCTCTTTTCACAACTAGCGACAATGATAGCAATAGTTGAAAAAATTCATAGCAAAATTACAATATTGGGTACAGAATTTTCCAATATATACTGTTGAATAAATTTTAATAGATAAGGGGACCTTTCCCCCCGTTTTTCTAACATAATGCCTCTTCTTGAAGTGTAGGTACAGCCATAAAAACCTGGATCATTTTTCTTTCCATATGAAACTGTCAATGTCAATAAAGTAATTTATTTGATGTTCAAATGCTTCCTTTAGTAGGTTACATGGTATTATATACGAATATTTTCTTGCAAGGACATGCAACTCATCAAAGCGTTATTTTATTTTATAATTCTATCCATGGATAAAAATATTTCTCGTTGTACTTCTTGTTCTAAAGATAGAACCACGTCTTCTGAATTTTCCTTACTCATATTTTTTTCTCCTTCTAACTAGTCGTTCAGTTGATATCTCCATCTCTTCACAAATTGTTTGGCTCATATAACAGCATTTTGTATTAGCACATCTCTTTGTTCCATGCAATGACTTTGCATTAATTTAAAAAATGACGGGTTCCCATAAATTGAGATAACATAGAAGAGAAAAAGATTGAATTGAGTAAAATTCAAGCATCTGATCTCGTTTTCCTAGTTACTTCTTCAGATGTCAATTTTTCCAAGACGCTTGAAAGTTTAAAGGTATTTTTCGAAATTATAATGCCTATTGTGGTGTTTATTAACAGAGAAATTTGAATATTTACAACTTCTTGTCATAAATCTTAAAAATTTTCCATAAAATAGACGAATTCAAATTATTTACACATTACTATTACTTTAATTTGATAGGCGTAACATGCTTAAGGAATAACAGTATTTTAATGAAAGACACAAATTATTTGTGCTACTTTATTGCAATAAAAACAAAATAAATTTAATTTTTAATAACTTACCTTACAATAATTTACTGAAAACTGAAACAGTAATATAAATTACTACTTGCAAGTTAAATACAATATTTGATCCACCATGCCTTGTAGGTACTTGTTCGCACATCATTCTGCGAATGTCAAAATTCAAGGTAAAATCTGTCGTGGCAATATTAATAGCACACATTATTCGGTCCAGCGGTGATGTGTTTTGGGTAGTTTATCATATAAAAGCGTCATTTGTGACTTATACCACTTAGTAACATAACTTAGTTTTCCAAACAAATTGATACTTTTTTTGAGCGATTTAAAATTTTTGAACGGTGTTGCGTTAGTTATAATATCCACTATGTAATCAAACAAATGTGCGAATCCGTTAATTAAGACTCGAAATTACGAATATTTTTGTTTCACCTTGGTCTCCTTTCAAAAGAACAAGGGCGGTTGTCGGAAATGGTTGTACTTTTCACTTTTCAAATGCCCACAAATGCTGCCCCCTAAATGAGTGCCGCCCGGGGCGGACCGCCCCAACCACCCCCCCTAGCTACGCCGCTGCAGCGCTATAAAAGTTATAAATTATTACTACTATTACTAAATGAACAATAAGCCTTTAATGCTTACGATTTTTCTTTTCAAAAATGTTGGACGACATAATTTGTTTCCTAATATACCGAAATAATACAATTATATTTGTAAATATATGGGTATACAAATAGGCAATATATTTTGTCAGTGAGAAAGTCACTTTATCTTAAAATAATTTTTTATTGTCAACATTTGATTGCATTACAATTTAATTGGCAGTAATCGCTAATCGCTGCACCACAAAGCACCGGTACAAATATATTTTATCAATTGCGTTGTTCTTGAGAAAATTTAGGTGACTAGTTTAGAATTGTTCATTTATTGTAAACTCTTTTAAAATTTCCTTTACAATGCTGTGAGACATATGTGTTACTTTAAAAAAATACTTTTAGTAACTTATACTTGCGTTTAAAAAATTTTTAATTAAAATAAAATACATGTTAAATATTGCCTTTATTTATAATTACGGAAACTATGAAATTAATAAATTAATGTTGATTATCCTACATTTATCTTTCAATTTTACTCGTTTAATTTATTACACCTGACTTTCCATAGATAGAAGTGCCACGCCACTTGAATTCGATCCCTAAATATGTAGGGATACAATGAAATTCATTGGTTTTCATACTTACCGGTTAACGTTAATTTAAAAAAAATGTTTATATGTTTTTTTTTAATTTCTAACGTTTCACAAAATTGGTAACTTGAACGTCGAAAAAAATTAATTAAATTGACTTTGATACTCAATCAGGGAGACAATCATTTATTATTAATATTTTTTTTTATCATTGATAAAAATGAGGCCCAACATATGACACCTTTTATTCTCAAGCAACATGTTTAGTGAACAATTCAGAGTTCCAGCCCTTGACCATGAAAAACACAGGTGAAGTAAAGTAGTTACCGCCAACGAACATCAAGACAAGTGGTTATTCTTTTCAAAATTTGTTGGATATAACTAACCGAAGTCATGCAAAATATTTTAGGGCTTGGGGCGGAGGGGCCTCACGTCGCTACCATGTCCGTACAGGGAAAATAGTACACCGGTCCCTGGTGCAATGGAAAAACTCCTGCCGGTCTGCTATACTAAAAAGTTTGACAAGCACTGTTGTAAATCATCGTCAGGTAGAGACGACGTTTGGAGGCCTACTCTAGCTCTGCAGCCAATCCCAGAATGAAACGCTGTTCTTGAGTTGAACGAACCGTAACCCCAATCCCAGAATGAAACGCTGTTCTTGAGTTGAACGAACCGTAACCCCAATCCCAGAATGAAACGCTGTTCTTGAGTTGAACGAACCGTAACCCCAATCCCAGAATGAAACGCTGTTCTTGAGTTGAACGAACCGTAACCCCAATCCCAGAATGAAACGCTGTTCTTGAGTTGAACGAACCGTAACCCCAATCCCAGAATGAAACGCTGTTCTTGAGTTGAACAAACCGTAACCCCAATCCCAGAATGAAACGCTGTTCTTGAGTTGAACGAACCGTAACCCCAATCCCAGAATGAAACGCTGTTCTTGAGTTGAACGAACCGTAACCCCAATCCCAGAATGAAACGCTGTTCTTGAGTTGAACGAACCGTAACCCCAATCCCAGAATGAAACGCTGTTCTTGAGTTGAACGAACCGTAACCCCTCACTACAATGGCCAGTTATTTCGTCTTGCATCCAAGCACACAGCATATTTTCGATGTCCTGGTCAGCTCTTACGACGCACCCCTGGCTTTGTGAGTGGCGCGGCTTACCATGAACGATCTTCAAGGTGGGCCAGTACTCTTTTAGGCTGCTTACCAAATTGTTTGAAAATTCCCTGCCGTTATTGGACTGTAGAATCATTGGAGCACCAGGCAACGTAAATATGTCTACGAGCTGGTATGCTACTTCTTGTGCCCTCTTTGTCTTCAGGGCCCTGAGAACTACGAGCTTGGTGGGATGTTCTTGATACACCATTATAAACATGTAATCCTCATGACAATGAGAGTTGCATTTAGAAAAAGCCATTGGCTTGACCACAATGACTTTTTTGAAGCCTTTTTGTTTGTTTGTTTTCTGGCAAGGTTCACTAAGGTTAATACACAGTTCAATATCATGACGGGTAGCGTTCTTGTACTTGGGTGAAAAAAAAGTTATTTCAACATTCTTTCCCGTCCTCCATAACCAATGGCGAAATGGGCTTTATGCAGTACGTCAATGTCTTGGAGTCCGCGACGTTAAACAGAATGGCGCTCACGCCTTCTTTAACAGGGTAGATCAACTTACTCTTATTTTCCACATGACATCATATTGTTTCACCAGCCAATAGTCACGTGGTTCTTGCTTAATGGTGGTCTTAGCCATTTTCACATCGTCCACCAACTATTGGTAACAGTTTCGTTTTTAAAAAAACGATGTTTTTAGCATCATTGGCTCTTTCTTTAGATAACTCATCTTAGAACCGTCATCGCATATCAGCAGTGCGTAATTCTTGTCCTAGCACTAAATTCTCTTCCGAGATGGTCACACAGCATTCCAAATGTAAACGTTATGGGAGAACGTCTGTGGAATCTCAGCCGGATGATAAAAACAGACGTCGTGAGAAGAATTATGGAAATATTGTCTGTGATTTGGTAGTGAAACCATTTACCGGCTAAACGCTGTCTTACAATAACTTTCAACACTCACAGGTTTCGATCGCCATCATCAAACAGCGACCAAAGCACCACCGCAAACATCAGTGGCTGGAAAAATGGTTGGGGTAGGCCAATTACATACTTTGTCGGACGACAACTCGGCATTCTATAGAATGCCTGGGCAATGTATGAAATAGCAATCATTTCATACTTTGCCTGGAGACGCATTTTTTAAATAAGGGAAATAATGCAACAGTATTTTTAAACCATTTATATTAACTTGTGGTGTCTGTTTGAGCCCTTGATTGCTTGCTTGCCGAAAAAACTTTGGATCGATTTTTAACCCCCTTCCTCGTAAACTAGCGAGCTGAAATTTTGCTGACAGTTTCGTGCCGATGATAAAAATGATGTATCAAA